>SSNR01000679.1:107662-137159 GCA_006937965.1 Callopanchax toddi | reverse complement strand
GCTGTCAGCAGGTTTTCTCTACAAGCTGAAGTGGAGATCTCCAGACTTGGAGTCGCCGTTGGATCAGCTGATAGCCCTGGATACCGGGGATCAGCTGATAGCCCTGGATACCGGGGATCAGCTGATAGCCCTGGATACCGGGGATCAGCTGATAGCCCTGGATACCGGGGATCCAGTAAGGGTCGTTCAGACAGACAGCAGGCCCCATGGTGAAGAAATCTGATGCATTTTAATCAGTCCAGATTGTCTATTTGGTTAAAAAGGATTCATCTCTTTTTCATTCAAAAACATGATGACTGGGACAGGACGTTTCCCAAAAATCAGGAAATCTCAGGAACTCAAGACTTTAAGAGTGAATTTTGAGGAAGTGTATCCACTTTTTAGAAAAGGAGGAGAGCCAATGAGAGCTTGGGGAATGATGAAGGGTGTTTTTATCAAGGCCCAGACTTCCGTTTATTCTAAAATCATAAGTAGAATTTTAATTTGATAAGATGGATTAAATTCAATACTGTCATTTTTAACCCAGATATTAAAATATATATAACATGATCATTCATGACTTTTCTGTAAAGAAAAAATATTAATAAAGTCAACCTTATTAATTCATCAAACAGAAATATTTAAGTTTAAAATGATGTATTTACTAATCATTATAAATTATTAATGTTAAAAACCTTTGGTTAGACTTAGCATGAATAAAAATGCATTAAATTTAATATCATTGACTGACTTATTCTGAGAAATAAGACAGAAGAAGGAATTTAAACTTAATACCAGGTGATGTAACTAATGAGGAAGTTTAAGTGATCAACTGGATAATTTCACCTGTAAGGAGATGAATTCAGTGTTATACAGTAGAAACGACATTAAGTAAAGAAAAAGAAAGAGTCCAGTGTGAGGGAATGTATTGTCCTGTGTGTCTCCGTCCTTCAGGGGAGAAGCGGCTGCTCTGTTTAGACTGCAGCTGTGATTCTGTCTTAAGGTGGAAGTGTGAACGGTGTAGAGTGGTCAGTCGGTCAGTCCACCTGGACTTTCCGGTCGCTACAGTTTGAATGGATAGATGTGTGAATGTATAGGAGGAATGCTGATCCTTGTTCCTACTGTAGTACGAGTCTGTTCTAGTGGAGCTGCTCAGGAGGACTCGGGTCATGTGGACCTGCTGAACTGTGCAGAAACCAGTGGGACCAGATCAGCTGTTGTTTCAACCTACTTCCTTTTTTAATTTACACGATTCATGCACCTTATGAATTTTTTTCTCCTTTCTTTTTGTGATGTACATGTTTGAAATAAATAAATGTATTATTTATTTTTGTGAATGGATCTGCTCCAAAGGCTTGCTGTAGTTAAACATTTACTTAAACCTGATCTTGATTCAGAAGTTTGAGCTAATGACAGACTTAAGTCCAGCCTGTTTTTTATTCCTAAAGTTGCTGAAGGAGTTTCAGTCAGGATTTACAGAAACAGCCAAAGTTACTCACCCTGTTCTTATGGCCTCAGACGGTGGACTGGTGTCTATACTGGCCAGTGGTGGGTCGTCAGGACCAGCAAGGTCCTCTGCTGGTCTAAACTTACTCAGAAAAGTAAAAGTTTTTTTTTCTTCTAAGGATCAGAAGGTCATACAAATGTGACAACACTGAATGTTGTGGCTTCGAGAGAACGTTATACCTGTAGCTGAAGGATCCCGTAGTCTGGTACCAGTGGCCTCAGCTGACCTTTGACATTTGCATGACCTTCTGATCCTTACATCTTTAAGAGATATTTTAAATAAATGGTTCACCCTGGTCTGTTCTCTTTATATATCAGATCCACTTGTTTGCGCCACTCCCAGTGTTAAACACTAAGGTAGGGTTTTATCCAATCAGATTTCAGCTAGCTTGTGTTGTCAGACAGTTTGAAATCTACCTGATTCATCTCTACCTTCTTCAGAATCCACAGAGCAGGCTGCTGTCCGCTATAAGGGAACAGAGATGGTCATCCTCGATAGCCAATCAGCTGTAGGGTTTGTGACTTCAGGCCAGCTAGAGGGTCTTCAGTTCATGCTGACACAAAACTCTTGTCTTGTGCAAAATATCTGAACTAACCTCAGAGATTCGTTAGATACCGACAGCTATCTGTTTTCATTAACCCACGATGGCTGAAGGAGAAGGGACCCTGTCCTCGGTGGGAGAACCGTCCGTCATTTTCAGAGAGACCTGGACTTATACTGGGATCACTTGTTTAGTGCTACTGATGGATTTGTTGTTTGGAGCTGTGATGTGGAGGAGGGCCATGTTGGTGAGTGCACTGAGTTTCTGCATCTGAATGATCTGTAGGCTGGTACCACGACCTAACAGCCCCGGATTGGCTCCATGTGTGCGTTGACCAGTCAGTATTAGGGGTGATGTAATGTGTCTGTGTGATTCTGGAGCTGTGCTGTCGTACTGATGGTATTCTGAGTAGAGAATCACTGAAGGCCTAGAGGTGAAGTCTGATGCTGCATGGCGGCCCCACAGCATGGAGGCTGCAGGTTCCGTTGTCAGGTGTGACCTTTTTGCGTGGAGCTGGCATGTTCTACCCACAGACCTGATGTTTAATTGTAAGTTGCATTGGATAAAAGCATCTGATCAATTAATGGAACATAATCGGAGGAAGTTTCAACCATCACTTCCATCCATTCTAACGTTAAACCCTCTTTAGGTTTGAGTTTCCTGCTACATGATGAAGGTCCTGGATCCTCAGAACCAGACTAATTGTTGCTGAGTCTGAGACAGAAAATTCACTTTGTGCCACATGGAGGAGGAAGGACCCTCCTGACCACCAGGGGGCAGCGTTTCATCAGAAACCAGGTCCAGGCAGGCAGAAAACACCTCAGTAACTTTTATAAATCTGATTCTTGTCACCGTTCTGAAACTCTACTAATATAACGCAGACATTGTTTCTTAATAAAATGGAGTCTGTATATTTTGAATGTTGTCAAGATAATATTTATGATGTCATCAATGAACTACAGGAAACTGATAATTATTTTATTTATTTAATCAGCAGGGCATTAGGAACACAGCTCCTACCTATAACGAGGGCCTGTTAGTGGATGGTTCTGATCGTTTCCTGGTTTTTGATCGGTATTCTGGATCTGAACCCTTAATTTGAAGAAAACTAAAGATGAAACCTGTCAGATCGGAGGAGAGGATTCTCCTCTCAGCAGGCGGTTCTGGAGGAACTGGAGAGGAGGAGTCTGGGTCATGTTCCTGATGAGATGATGGATGGTCTCCTGGAGGATCTCCTCCCAGATCCTGACCAGGTCATCGCTGAGCTCCTGGACAGTGTGAGGTCCACCTGGTGGACCTAAACGTGATGTCCAGAGACGTTGTACTGGATTCAGGTCAGGCCAGCATGGAGGTCTGTCAATAGTCTCCATTACTTCATCCTACAGGAAATGTCTGCAGACTCTGATCACATGAGAAGGTCTAACAACGGGGTCAGGGTTCCATGGTGTCCAGGTCTGGGTTCCTCCATGGACCTGCCTCCTCAGACCAACACTGACCCACCACCAAACCCCTCATGATGAACGACGTAGCAGCAGAACGTTCTCCAGACCCTTTGAGGTCTGAGACATCAGCTCGGACCTGGACCTGCTGGTTCTGGTCCATGGTAAAGACCAGTGGAGCTCCATGTGGTGAGCACAGGGTCCACTAGAGGACATGGGGCCCTTAGACCACCATCATGAGGTCTGTTTCTGATGTTTTGGTGACCCCTGGAGGTCACTCTGTAGGACTCATCCTGTTCCAGACCAGATAGAGGTCCTGCTGGTGGTTCAGGATCTCCTAGTCCTGTCCAGCTCTCCTAGAGTCACTTCCTGTCTCCTGGAGACACAGCAGACCTTCAGCTAATGGACTGTATTGATGCTCCGTCCTGGTGGAGCTGGACTTCCTGTGTGACCTCTGTAGAGTCCAGGTGTCTCCCCCTGACCCTGGTCAGGTGGTAAAGTGAGGAGGAGGACTGAACATTCCGTCTCCTCCACCTGTTAAACCATCCTGGTTTCATTAAAACCCAAACAGCTGATCCACCCTCTGGTTCTGACCTGATCAGATCAACATCCTAGGAGTTTAACGGACTTGATACCAGACTGATTCAAAGTGCTCCTCTAGTTTTTAGGTGTAACTGACTCTGAACAGCAGCTGAAACGTTCCCCGTTATGACTATGTTATAACTGACCCACTTATTTATCTCTCACTCGCCGAGCAGGTTTAAATTCAAGGACGGGTCGTGTGCAGCTTCTCCATCGATCAGAGGAAAAACGGAGGCTCCGGTTCCACTATAAATACACTCGGTGCCATCGGCGTCCTTCAGCCGCCCTCCTCCTCCTCCTCTTCATCTTCAGGCAGCTATTTCTGTCTCGTCTATAAACCCGGTCCACTGGGCCTGGTGTCAGTTTGCTGGACACAGATAAATCTGTAGAAGGTTCTAGATCCATCTGGTTCTGGTGTTCCTCCAGCCCAGCAGCATCTGAGCTCAGAGGTTTCAGGAGACGTTCAGTTATTTAGACTTTTGTTCAAACTTGTTTTGGAGGAGATGCAGCAAAAAATCAGAATCATAGAAAGTTTTTTGTCCTCTGTAAATGTTTTAGTTCTCATCTAAAAGCAGAAATGAGCTCCTGATGTGAAAAACTTTTAAAGATCTGTTAGTTTGTGTGATGTCACCAGTGGGCGTGTCCTTACTGTAGATCAATAACTGATAGAATGAGCTGAATATCCCTTTAAGGCATGTCTGGATGTTTTAACTCTTTATAGGGCGAGTCGCCATATTTAATCACGTTGTGGATTTACAGCCTAAACCTGAAACTTTTACAAGTTTTTTTGTAATAAAAGGTAATTCAGTGGCTGAAACTTTAAATGTCAAAGTTTTTCTGTGAGCGCCGTTTAAGGAGTTAAAAGGTCTTTATCAACATTTTGCACTTCTTATTGTCTCAGGTTCAGGCTGCTAATCAACATTTAGAGTATCATGACCAGATGTCACGTGTCCTCTAAAAGGTTGGAGCTAAGAGTCCAAAAAGGGTTTAAATAAAGACAACTGGACTGATTTGGTCCTCTGAAGACATTTCTGCTCATCCAGTAGCTTTGTCAGTTCTGTCTGTAGTGAAGGAGAGAGAGTCTTCTCTTCCTCTGTCTGTGACACACCTCCTTCTCCCCCTTGAGGAGGTGTTCGCTCCACTGTATTCAGCTGGAGTCCTGGTGAGGTGTTCTGATTGGAGGAGAGAATGAAGTTCAGAGCAGACTGGTAGGAGGTGGAGAGATGAAATCTGAGTCCTCCTCTGGTTAAAGCTGGTTTTTCCCGTTTGACATAGATGTCTTCTTCACTCCTCTCTCAAACCATCGGTCTTCTCTGTCCAAAATGTGGACGTTGTCATTTTCAAAGGTGTGTCCCTTGTCTCTGAGGTGGACTGCTGAGTCCTGTCCTGATGATGTGTCTCTCCTGTGTTGAGACATGTTCTTGTGTAGTTGTTGTTTAGTGTCTCCAGTGTAAAGGTCTGAACAGTCCTCAGAAACAACACCACTGGTCTTCTGTCTGGGAGTCTTGTCCTCAGGATGGACCAGTTCCTGTCTGAGGCTGTTGTTGGGTTGGAACTTTACTGGGATGCTGTGTTTGGAGAAAACTCTTCTCAGTGTCTCTGAGACTCCTGCTACGTATGGGATGACGGTGCTTTAGCGCTTGTTGTCCTTGTCTTTTGTAGCTGCTGTGGAGTCTTTTCCAGATTTCTTTCTTGATTTAGTGAAGGCCCAGTTTGGGTAACTGCAGGTCTGGAGAGCTTCTTTGACGTGTTTCTGTTCCTTTTGTTTCTCTTCAGTTCTGGTGGAATGTTCTCAGCTCGGTGGTGTAAAGTCCTGATAACTGATAGTGTGTGCCCCAGTGGGTGATGGGAGTCAAAATGCAGGTACTGGTCTGTGTGAGGAGGTTTCCTGTAAACCTCAGTGCTGAGACTTCCATCCTGTTGGATTTGTACAGCGCCGTCCAAGAAGGGCAGTTTGTTGTTGTGTGCGTCCTCCTGGTGGACCTGATATTTTTATCCACAGCGTTGATGTGACTGGTGAAGTCTTCTACTTCAGGAGTCAGAATCTTGACCCTCTTGAGCTAAGAGTCATTTTCCTGTGTGTGGAGGTTTAGATTTAATTAGAGAAAAGACAAACCAACACTGAGCCTCGGCTTCTGGTTCAGGATAAATAATTTAATGTGTTTTTGTTTGTTTTGCACCAACAGAAAATCCAACCATCACAAAACCCTGTTTGGTCAGAACCTGAGCAGCAGCTACAGCTCAAACAGTCGTAGTGTTACTGGTAAAACACACACACACACACACACACACCTGATTACAATTTACTCCATTTTCATCTGAATGTTTTCAGAGTAAAACTCTAAACAGCTGTTCCTCCAGCTTTTAGTTGTTGATTTTGTGTAACAGGTGACGTCGTCGTTTTTAAAGGAAATCTTTGATGGTTTCCAGACACCTGAGGAGGAGAGGAACAGGCTCCGCCCTCCTACGACAAACACTAAAACAGACAAGGTGTGTGTGTACCTCTTGTGACAGCTGCAGATGAATAGTTGTGTTGATATATTTTGATATTCTTTCACAGCAGAATCTGTTTCTCACACAACAAACTCTCACAGCTCTAAAACTACTGAAACAGTCCAGCTCTCACAGCAAACACACACTGATCACATGACCAGGACACGCCCACCTGCTTCTGAGAGAGTTCATGTGAGGTGATCTGGTGTTTAAATATTCAACACAAACCTGTGCGTGCATTTGTGACAGGAAGTTCTGCAAACTCTCAAAAAAGAAACGTGTTCATGATTGAGCAGAGGGGTGGGACTCTTTGGGTCACTGAGGTTGTGTTAGGAGGAGGCGGGCTTGCTGTAGTCTTCCACCCCGATGATGGTGGCTTTGCAGAAGAAACAGTCCTTGTTGTTCATCAGATGCTGGTTGATGCAGGCTCTGCAGAGGACACGGCACAATGAGACCGAACACTGACTAGAGGTGTTCAGATGAACCCACCCCCCAGTCTACAGCAGGGCTGGTCCATGTTACGCCAATCCTGATTGGCTGTTGATCGCAATACCTGCATCATTCAGAAAATAAGCACCGCTCCGCACATACACTGAGACATCACACTCATGCTACTGAGAACTGGGGTTACGTAACCTAAAGTTTTCATTCATAGCTTCGTTTTGATGTCTCTCAAGGAGATACATTCTGATCCCATAGAGGCTCGGTGCGCAGCACAGCATGAGCCACACGGGGAGTGAAAGCAAGTCACGGCTGCACAGTGTCCTGAATGGGGAACCCACTAAAAAAGGGTCTAGGATGG
Source organism: Callopanchax toddi (assembly GCA_006937965.1). NCBI lineage: Eukaryota > Metazoa > Chordata > Actinopteri > Cyprinodontiformes > Nothobranchiidae > Callopanchax > Callopanchax toddi. Next base: position 129,816 of record SSNR01000679.1, on the reverse strand, counting down.
TGGAAGGCGCCTACAGGGCCTGACTCGGGCAATTGCTCCCACAATCCAGTGGGATAGCCACTACTTTGTGATAGGTCTGCCCAGATCACAAAGAGCTGGTCGCTCCTACGGACAGATGTAGTCTTGTCCATGTAAGTGCACAGGTCACAAACTGGACAGAGCCTGTTCAACCGCCTATCCTCGGGTGAGGACGGTGTACGAAAAGCTCATGATGGGAGAAAAATAACCCACCGCCTTTGGCTCGAAGGCAGAGTTGCAAAGACACCCTTACATCCCCTGGGGCAAACGTGGTGAAAGAGGGACGGACCAAGAGTGCATGAATATCACTGATGCACTTGGCAGAGGCCAAAACCACCAGCTGAGCTGTCTTTAAGGACGGGTGTTTCAGACCAATCTCCTCCAAAGGCTCGGGACGAGGGACTGGAGCGACCCTCTGTTCCAAGTCCCAAGGGAGCGCCTGCTCACACCCTTCCTAAAACAATCCACCAGAGGGCGCTGGCCAGCCACACTTTAATAGTGGAGAAGGCTTTTCGCTTCTCGATCAGGTCCTGTAGGAAGGACAGAACCTCTCCACTTGCAGCCATAAAGGGACCCAGTGGAGGGGGCTCTAGAACTCTGAATGGTATTAATTGCTCTTGGTGGGCCCAATGGGTTCACGATTAGGGCTGGGTACCAAAACATGGTACTCACGACCAAAAGCCTTCACAAAAAACTCATTTCTATGCAAAATTTTTGTACTTCTACGATAAAATGTGCCCCTTCATTTCTTCCAGCTCTGCTCCACTCTACATTACATGACGTGCAGAGGAGAGCTCACACACAGCCACTCCTCTCCTTTGTGCATTAGTGTGTCTACCCTCAGCAGTGCATCCTCGTCCTGCATGGAGACAAACAGGTCCACCGACTGAAGCGGCTCCACACCAGCTCTACAATGGTGCACCCCAGGACATGGGTCGAGCTACAGGAGATGACCGCGTGGCGCTCCCTGACAGTTGATGTCGGTTCTCACCAGGATGTCCACTGAGAAAAGGGAGGAAGTGCTTCAAGGTGAGGAACACTGCCAGAAGCTCCAGGTGCACCACGCACATCGGCCTTCGTGGATTTCACGCCATTCCGACCAGCTTGCGTCCGTAGTCGCCACCCTCCATGACAGGACCCCCATGGGCACCCCCTGCACCAGGAACAATGGATGCCATTGGATGGTAGGGCCATCCCACCATGATGCATGGGGTTAGCCTGAGCAACGTCACCCAGCGGCTGAGTGAAACCCCCAGGATCACAGAGGCCATGAGCTCCAGCAGCAGGAACAGAACTGTGCTGTGTAGGCGAAAACGTGCATGGCAGAAACTCGGTGTATTCACCCTCCCAGCTGATGAACGATCTGGAGTCCAGAGCCATCCCCAGAAAGACGATGGTTTCTGGTGGTTAGCCAAATGCTACATGGACACAACCACCACTGGGTGCTCAGTAGTCCTACTTTTGGCCCCAATACAATAAAGGAAGATGAGGACGCTGTTAGTTTGTCTGATTCTCTTTGTTCAAGCTGCATCGACTTAGAGCAGCAGAAACTCTAGTCTGACTTCTGTAGCACCATGTGACCGATACGCCTCACTGTATTTTTTGGTTCTCTGCCTCATTGGGCAGCCACCAAATCATTAAATGATTCCCTCACAGAAAAGCACATCGTCACATATGTGATACATGTAAATTTGGAATAAAAACTCCGAACTTCACATGTGAAAAACCTGTTCTGCATGTTTCCAACAAGACCTCGTCTAAGGGTTCACTTCATTGTCTCATATGTTAAAGTATGCAGTAAGCACTTTCAAGGATTTCAAGCAGCACTGAGCAGTTTTTAACACTTTAAGTTAGAGCATTAAAATTGATCTCAATGATTATTTAGTTAGAAACTTGACCAGTTTCATGTTTGACAGCACTCTGCTGCCCTCTACTGGCCAGATACCGCACTAGACAGTTATGAGGCTCGACCCGAGTCTCAAAGATGATGTAACCCTCTGCTTTCCGGGAGGACTCCTGCCGAGGAGGGATCGTTTCAGCAAGTATTTCACAGTCTGAAATATAGTAGAAAATAATGTTCTGAAAGATTTCTTCAACACCACCTCACAGATAAGTAAATATATAAATAATTCAGCCTGAACCTGACGAGACCTGAATGTCTCCGCGAGCTGACTAGAGCACGGTGAAGCCGGAAGGTAAAAACAAAGAGAGAGGATGATGATTATGAAGCGGACAGGAAAGATAGACTGTTTATGAACTTATATATTTATACATTCAAAAGAAATGTAAAAACAACAACTTGTCTGACAGATTATCAGCTGAAAGCTGTCGCAGACTGGGCTGGAAAAAGTTCAGGCGTGAGATGATTTACGACGGTAAAAGTGAAACTTTTAATCGTAGCCTCCTACTGCCCCCTACTGGTTAAAAGTCGCTCAGTGCTGCTTTAAAGATGAGGGCCAAAATAAGTTCTAGTTTATCCATTTCAGCTGAGCTATGAAATGCTGTGGTTCTGTGTAGACTCACTTGCAGGACTTGTGTGAGCAGGGCTTGAAGATGGCCGAGATGGAGTGAGCGTAGCAGATGGGACAGAGGTCCTCCTCGCTAGTTGGCTGAAAACAAAACGAGACATCATCAGAACTCATTCGCTGCATCGTATCAAACGACCTCCTGCTCACCCACAGAACAGCCGATCCATTAAAACACCTCGAGGAAAAATACTATAAAAAACTAAGAGTCGACTTGTTTAAAATGTAACTCGTCCTTCATTCATGAAGAAACCCTGTGATGGTTTTAGAACGACTGCAGCAGTTCTATAGATGACAGGAAGTATAATAATGGATTAGATTTTTATAGTGCTTTTCTATCCAAGGATACTCAAAGTGCTTAATAAATGCCATGATTCAACACACTCTCACTCTGGTGGTGGTAAACTACACCAGTAGCTACAGCAGAGGCGAGGCTACCGTTTTGGACCGCCAGCCCTCTGACCACCATTCACACACAGGCCAGGCGAGTCAAAGGTCTTCCCCAAGGACACGACGACTAATTGAATAGGTCTGACTGCTCTGACCCACTCTGTCACCCCAAGTATGTTGTCAAAGTGTCTGTAGACTTTTCTTCAAATATCAGATGGTATCAGGTTCTCAGTTGGATCAAAAGTTGTCAAAACACCAGAAATCCAGTAGTGGAGTACCACAGGGTTCCTCCCTAAGCTACGTGTAAGGTCTTCCCAGCATTAAAATATTATCTGGAGAGAATTAGCCAGAACTTTTAGATTTGGTTACAGCTGCTTTGTTCTCCGTTTCAAAAACAATTGGTCCAGTCCTTCTGTTCGTCTCTTTCCTCTCCTTTAAGACCCCAGTGGACTGGGACTTTAGGCTCCGCCCACTCTGATCCTGGTTCTGCTGGAGGGTTAGGGTCCTAATGTTGTAGAAACCAACTAAATTGGACCTCTCTCTCTTTAATTTGCATCCTGAGACAAAACCTCAGAGCTCCAGTGAAACCATTCCTGAGACCCTGAGTTCTGTTGGACGAACTCACTAATTTATCAGAGTCGTGGTTTAGTTTCACTGTTTCCATCATCATCACCTCCTCCTCCCATCATCACCTCCTCCATCATCACCTCCTCCTCCATCATCACCACCTCCTCCATCATCATCACCTCCTCCATCATCATCACCTCCTCCTCCATCATCATCACCTCCTCCATCATCACCTCCTCCTCCATCATCACCTCCTCCTCCATCATCATCACCTCCTCCATCATCACCTCCTCCTCCATCATCATCACCTCCTCCATCATCATCACCTCCTCCATCATCACCTCCTCCTCCATCATCATCACCTCCTCCATCATCACCTCCTCCTCCATCATCACCTCCTCCTCCATCATCATCTCCTCCTCCATCATCACCTCCTCCATCATCACCTCCTCCTCCATCATCATCACCTCCTCCTCCATCATCATCACCTCCTCCATCATCATCACCTCCTCATCCATCATCATCACCTCCTCCATCATCACCTCCTCCATCATCACCTCCTCCTCCATCATCACCTCCTCCTCCATCATCACCTCCTCCTCCATCATCACCTCCTCCTCCATCATCATCACCTCCTCCATCATCACCTCCTCCTCCATCATCATCACCTCCTCCATCATCATCACCTCCTCCATCATCACCTCCTCCTCCATCATCACCTCCTCCTCCATCATCATCACCTCCTCCATCATCACCTCCTCCTCCATCATCATCACCTCCTCCATCATCACCACCTCCTCCATCATCATCACCTCCTCCATCATCACCTCCTCCTCCATCATCATCACCTCCTCCATCATCACCTCCTCCTCCATCATCACCACCTCCTCCATCATCATCACCTCCTCCATCATCATCACCTCCTCCATCATCACCTCCTCCTCCATCATCACCTCCTCCTCCATCATCACCTCCTCCTCCATCATCACCTCCTCCCCACATCATCACCTCCTCCTCCATCATCACCTCCTCCTCCATCATCACCTCCCTCCTCCATCATCATCACCTCCTCCATCATCACCTCCTCCATCATCATCACCTCCTCCATCATCACCACCTCCTCCATCATCATCACCTCCTCCATCATCACCTCCTCCATCATCATCACCACCTCCACCATCACCACCACCATCACCACCTCCTCCTCCATCATCATCACCTCCTCCTCATCACCACCACCTCCACCATCATCACCTCCTCCTCCATCATCATCACCTCCTCCATCATCACCACCTCCTCCATCATCATCACCTCCTCCATCATCACCTCCTCCTCCATCATCACCTCCTCCTCCATCATCATCACCTCCTCCATCATCATCACCTCCTCCATCATCACCTCCTCCTCCATCATCATCACCTCCTCCATCATCACCTCCTCCTCCATCATCATCACCTCCTCCATCATCACCTCCTCCTCCATCATCACCTCCTCCATCATCACCTCCTCCTCCATCATCACCCCTCATCCATCATCATCACCTCCTCCATCATCATCATCACCTCCTCCATCATCACCTCCTCCTCCATCACCACCACCTCCTCCCTCATCACCTCCTCCTCCATCATCATCACCTCCTCCTTCATCACCTCCTCCTCCATCATCATCACCTCCTCCTCCATCATCATCACCTCCTCCTCCATCATCACCTCCTCCTCCATCATCATCACCTCCATCATCATCACCTCCTCCATCATCACCTCCTCCATCATCACCTCCTCCTCCATCATCACCACCTCCTCCATCATCACCTCCTCCTCCATCATCACCTCCTCCTCCATCATCACCTCCTCCATCATCATCATCACCTCCTCCTCCATCATCATCACCTCCTCCTCCATCATCACCTCCTCCTCCATCATCACCTCCTCCTCCATCATCACCTCCTCCATCATCACCTCCTCCTCCATCATCACCTCCTCCATCATCATCATCACCTCCTCCATCATCATCACCTCCTCCTCCATCATCATCACCTCCTCCTCCATCATCATCACCTCCTCCTCCATCATCATCACCTCCTCCATCATCACCTCCTCATCCATCATCATCACCTCCTCCATCATCATCATCACCTCCTCCATCATCATCACCTCCTCCTCCATCATCACCTCCTCCATCATCATCACCTCCTCCATCATCACCCCCTCCTCCATCATCATCACCTCCTCCATCATCACCTCCTCCCCCATCATCATCACCACCTCCTCCTCCATCATCACCTCCTCCTCCATCATCACCTCCTCATCCATCATCATCACCTCCTCCTCCATCATCATCACCTCCTCCATCATCATCACCTCCTCATCCATCATCATCACCTCCTCCTCCATCATCACCTCCTCCTCCATCATCACCTCCTCCTCCATCATCACCTCCTCATCCATCATCATCACCTCCTCCATCATCATCACCTCCTCCTCCATCATCATCACCTCCTCCATCATCATCACCTCCTCCTCCATCATCATCCCCTCCTCCACCATCACCACCTCCACCATCACCTCCTCCATCATCACCTCCTCCTCCATCATCACCTCCTCCTCCATCATCACCATCACCTCCTCCACCATCATCACCTCCTCCTCCATCATCATCATCACCTCCACCATCATCACCTCCTCCACCATCATCACCTCCTCCTCCATCATCACCTCCTCCTCCATCATCACCTCCTCCTCCATCATCATCACCTCCTCCTCCATCATCATCACCTCCTCCTCCATCATCATCACCTCCTCCATCATCACCACCTCCTCCATCATCATCACCTCCTCCATCATCACCTCCTCCACCATCATCACCACCTCCTCCATCATCACCTCCTCCTCCATCATCATCATCACCTCCTCCACCATCATCACCTCCTCCTCCATCATCATCACCTCCTCCATCATCAACACCTCCTCCATCATCAACACCTCCTCCATCATCAACACCTCCTCCATCATCAACACCTCCTCCATCATCACCTCCTCCATCATCACCACCTCCTCCATCATCATCACCTCCTCCTCCATCATCACCTCCTCTTCCATCATCATCACCTCCTCCATCATCATCACCTCCTCCATCATCATCACCTCCTCCATCATCACCTCCTCCTCCATCATCACCTCCTCCTCCATCACCATCACCTCCTCCATCATCACCTCCTCCACCATCACCTCCTCCATCATCATCACCTCCTCCATCATCATCACCACCATCATCACCTCCTCCTCCATCATCATCACCTCCTCCATCATCACCTCCTCCACCACCATCACCACCTCCTCCACCATCATCCCCTCCTCCATCATCACCTCCTCCATCATCACCTCCTCCATCATCACCACCTCCTCCATCATCATCACCTCCTCCTCCATCATCACCTCCTCTTCCATCATCACCACCTCCTCCATCATCATCACCTCCTCCTCCATCATCATCACCTCCATCATCACCTCCTCCTCCATCATCATCACCTCCTCCATCATCATCACCTCCTCATCCATCATCATCACCTCCTCCTCCATCATCACCTCCTCCATCATCACCTCCTCCATCATCATCACCTCCTCCATCATCACCTCCTCCTCCATCCTTTCAGGTCTGAACTTTGACCTCCTCAGACGTCAGCCCAGCTCCTCCAGTCAGAAACAGGGCGTCGACCCCTCAATATTTAACAACTCACTAATATCTAAACAACCAGCTAATAATCAGAGTCATCTGTTCTGTTTGTCACAGAAAACACAAAGTACACAACCTAAAACACAAAGTAAACGAACTAAAACACAAAGTAAACGAACTAAAACCCTCTCACTGACCCATCTGGGCACCAGGATCTGTGTCCAGTTTTTTTAAAAACAGGTTTTTAAGTTTGACACCTAAAACATCAGCGCGTTGATAAATGAGACATTCGGACCAAAAACACCAGAACTTGAACCCACTGGGGCTTTCTAAAAAAAACCTCTTTACTCATTCCATCATCAGAGGCGGCGGTTCTGGGAATCTGGGACGGGACCCAACTGGGTCATTAGACACCAGGAGACGATCTCCAGGAATCTAATTACATTTAAAACGTTGTTCACAGCTCGTTTTATCACAGCAGTCCTGAGTGGAGGAAACGGTCAAACAGGTCGTCACCTGGTGGCTACGTTTGGATTTTCCAACCTGCAGCTGAGAGTCTGATGTTCTGAAGGCCAGATCATCTGTTTTCTACTGGACCGTCGGGTCGGATCGAGCTGTAGACCAGTTCCTGTTTTATTTTTCACAGCAGAAATGTTTACAAGTCTAAAGACTAGTGATCAGGGTTTCTGCAGGTCCATAAATAGTTAAAAATCTCGGTTTAGTTTAGATGTTGTTATTTAAAGAAGCAGGAGTCGTTCTGTTTCCAGCATAAAGGACTCTCCTGCCTTCAGACTCATTCAGTGGTGAAGATATTTTTACACACAAAGTTTAGGATCATTAAAGGATGAGCCGATGATCTCAGATGAACAGACCTTCAGGTCTTTCTCTGACTCACCTCTACAGAGCCGTCAAAACAGCTGATGATCCACAGACATCCTGGAAGCTTTCACATAAAGATAAATGTTCTGGAATAATTTAAAATAAACAGGATGAATAATAGTTTCATTGATCTTTAGCAGAACCCAGACAGCAGCTTTTACCCGGCTCGTGTTTAAACTGTAGAGGTTACTAACGGCTCGTCTGTGGGACGTTTTAGATCAAAAGTGGTATTAACAGTTTCTCACTGCGTCCCCTATAGTGCACAGTGAGGACAAAGCAGGTCGGTGGTTCATCATGTTTGTTGTCACTGAAACATTTCTGACATTTCATCTGAACTTTAGGAAACCTGTGAAAAAAGGCCAGAAAGTCTCTGGTCTAAAGGTCAACCTCAACGTTTATGTTTTCAGGAAGTTTGAGTTTTGAGGACAGAAAAATCAGAGGCTCAACAAATCCAGGCTTTCTGCTCCTACCCAGACTTAACTAAACCTAAACTCCAGGTTCATGACGGTGATCCTGATCTTTCTTAGTTCATTCAGGTTTTCAGCTTCAGTCTCGGCTTCACAGAAAAACTCATTTGATGCTTTTTCTGCTCAAAATTCACTGAACAAATAAAGTAAAAACCTTCAGCTTCCTCTGAGACCGATTCATCAACAGGAACTTAGAACCAGCTGCTCTTTGGGTCGGGTCAGAACCACTTAGAACCAGATAGAACCAGCTGCTCTTTGGGTCGGGTCAGAACCAGATAGAACCAGTCAAAACCAGCTGCCCTTTGGGTCGGGTCAGAACCAGATAGAACCAGTTAGAACCAGCTGCTCTTTGGGTCGGATCAGAACCAGATAGAACCAGTCAGAACCAGATAGAACCAGTCAGAACCAGCTAGAACCAGCTGCTCTTTGGGTCGGGTCAGAACCAGATAGAACCAGTCAGAACCAGATAGAACCAGTCAGAACCAGCTAGAACCAGCTGCTCTTTGGGTCGGATCAGAACCAGATAGAACCAGTCAAAACCAGTTAGAACCAGCTGCTCTTTGGGTCGGCTCAGAACCAGTTAGAACCAGATGCTCTTTGGGTCGGGTCAGAACCAGCTGCTCTTTGGGTCAGATCAGAACCAGATAGAACCAGTCAGAACCACTCAGAACCAGCTGCTCTTTGGGTCGGGTCAGAACCAGATAGAACCAGCTGCTCTTTGGGTCGGGTCAGAACCACTCAGAACCAGCTGCTCTTTGGGTCGGGTCAGAACCAGATAGAACCAGTCAGAACCAGCTGCTCTTTGGGTCGGGTCAGAACCAGATAGAACCAGTCAGAACCAGTTTGAACCAGCTGCTCTTTGGGTCGGGTCAGAACCAGTCAGAACCAGTTTGAACCAGCTGCTCTTTGGGTCGGGTCAGAACCAGTCAGAACCAGTTAGACCCAGCTGCTCTTTGGGTCGGGTCAGAACCAGATAGAACCTGTCAGAACCAGTTAGAACCAGCTGCTCTTTGGGTCGGGTCAGAACCAGATAGAACCAGTCAGAACCAGTTAGAACCAGCTGCTCTTTGGGTCGGGTCAGAACCAGATAGAACCAGTTAGAACCAGCTGTTCTTTTATTTCTCTGATTCTGTCCCATAAATCTGATCAAATGGTTATTGATTAACCCTCTGATGGATCCAGACTGGTTTGAACCGGTTACCAGACTCAGAATCAGGACTAAAACCTAAAAACGTCTCCAGGTTCTTTTAGTTCTGATGGTTTTAATAATCCGTGTTTTGTTTTTTTAACAGATTTTTCATATTTGATGCCGAGAATCACGTTGGTTCATACAAATAGTTCTGATAGTCATTCTGTTAACTAAGTCTACGTTACCATGGTGATCTAGCTTCGTTCAACCACGTTCACCATCGTGATCCTGAAAACGGCGCTCAGGTCTAGATGTCAGATCAGCAGTAAAAACATGACATCATCATCATCATGTTCTCTGAGTTTCAGTCAGAAGTTTGTAGCTAATCCATCCATTGAAGCCATTTTACCAACATTTACACACCGGGGTCATCAACAGGTCTTCCAGAAACTGATCTCCTGTCAGCTAAATCCACGTATCGGAGCTTGTCTTCCTCTCACTCAGACTTTGGAAACGAGGTCCACAGCTTTCGTTTCAGACGCAGCTCCTCGGCTCTGACACAGACAAACAGCTGTTCTCTGACATTTCTCATCAAACTTCATCCAGATGTGACTTCGCTCCTGACTCACCTGAACATCCTCCTGTTTCCTGTCAACACTCAGACCTGCTGCCTCCACTTAGGATTTATTCATGAAATAAAAAAACTTTCTATTCAAGAAATTCATCCACTGCACCTTAAAATGAACCGTGAGGAGAATTAGACTCCTACAGGTTCATAACGTTAGTTTAATATTAGTCTGTGTGTGTGTAGGAACACTGTCAGTTCATGATAAGTGACCTTTATGTGAGTCTGAGAGCCTGTGGGGGGGTTCTAATTTCAAACATGTATTTTGTGCTCCTGTGTGTGTTTCTGTGTGTGCTCCTGTGTGTGTGTTTCTGTGTTGTGAAGCCATAAATCTGTTTACACGGCTCCACTGTGAGACTTCCTTTGGGGAAAACGAAGGCGAAGCCCATTATGTAAATCCTGCGTGTGAGCGTGGAGACGTGTGAAGTGCATGTAGGTCGACAGCGTTTCCTCTGAAGGATAAAAGACCTTCTGCTGTGGTCCGATCCGACAGACGGTGCTGAAGGTGGAGGAGACTCGGAGGACGGAGTGATGGAGGGACTTTCAGAAACAACAGCCTGAGTTTTCTGTGTGGGCTGGTTTCAGATTCTGAAGCATGTAATTAACCTCTGACTCACATGTTTGTCTCTGCTGGACACAAAGGAACATAAATGACCCAAACAGACGATCGGGGGTCGGAGAACTACCACAGATTACTTCCTGAGCTTCAACTGAAGGAGGCGGCGGGTCGGAGTCAACAACAAAACAAAACTTCCTGAGACGAGTTTCTACATAGAAACAAAGAAAAACGTGGATCAGAAATGAGATCTGTTCAGACATTACAAGTCAAACTCAGAGGCTCATTCATATTCACGATTGAATTTAAATCTCTCTGCTCCTCATCGGTTTTAACTTTTTAAAGATAAAGCTGTTGATCTGAGCAGTCTGCAGGTCCTCCAGGAGGAAAGGTCAAAGGTCGAGTCAGACTCACCGATGTGTGAAGATCCTGAGATCCAGAATGAAGCAGCTCAAAGAGTTTCTCCGTCTCCCTGCCTCTCATCCACTCCTCACCCGAACTCATCGAACCAGGATCAAGAACCACAGACCTTCAGTCCTGACATCCAAACCATCGGCGGGGAACCGAACGCGGTTCTTGAACACGTTCCATGACGGCAGCCTTTCACTCTAAACTGATTCAGGGTCAGCACCAACCACTGCTTTAATTAGAGGATATTAATCCATTAATATTAGCTGATGACACCAACCGGTCTAGAACCCAAACGTTCCTCAAACCCGTGTTTCATTCTAATGAAAAACTGATATCAAGCAAATCTGCTCTAAAATAAAAGAACAGAATATTTCACCTCCACAAATTACCTCATCGATAATTTAATCATTAAAAAAGTCTAAATGATGAATTATCCAATATCTTTGGTTTTTAAGACTTTCTCATCCTGAGCCTCTACTTTACTGTAACTTCACAGAGTGTAACAAACCTCCAGTCGACTGCATTAAACCTACAGAACACCAAACTCTACCTTCAAAAAGCCCGAGTGATGATGTCATCTCATTCCATTCTGCCAACCTATACAACCAGGACCAAAAACATCACTGGAAATAAACAAAGGTTAGAAAGTAGCAGCTCTAGTATCCTGTGCAGAGACGAGAATTATTTTAATGAGAAGCTAAAAATGTCACATCCCACCTCCATCTTTAGGAAAAATCTGAAAATGCAGTCGTCATTCTACGAGTGACCTCACCACCTCAATACGCCGAGTCTCAGGTTGTAGCATGTTGGCTAATATTTACCGACTGTACCAGGAGGCTGGGGGTGTTTTCTAAATCTGTTTATTAGAATTATTTAGATCTGATCAGAATCGAGATGGCTGAATGTGCTCAACCCCTGTTAAGATTCAGCTAACAGCGCCACGACACCCAATAGGAAAATACAGGAAACACATCAAGGTTCTGATGGATCAGTAAAGAGCTACTAAAGGAGCTGCAGGTCTCACCAACAGTCTAACCACCTCCCTGACAGGAACGTTAAAGTCAACAGCTGCTCGGTCAGCTCAAGTTTCCTCCAAATAAAAAGGAACAATCAAGGGAATCTGGGCTGATCTCATCAAATAATCCACTCAGACGGGCGGACATGTTAACAGCAGAGGAATTAGAGAAAACCCAGAGTGCGCTTGGGAATCAGAATGTTCCAGAACACAGAGAGCTGGACTCAAAGCTTATGGAGCTAAAGAGTCGTGGTTCTGCTCGTGTGTCAGCGAGGAAAAACGTCCGGATCAGCACAACCAGAAACATGAGCCTGGAATCAGACGTCCCACAGATCAGACGTCATGAAAACAGACATCTAAACACCATAAACAAACATCTAAACACTATAAAAACAAACATCTAAACACCATAAACAAACATCTAAACACTATAAAAACAAACATCTAAACACCATAAACAAACATCTAAACACTATAAAAACAAACATCTAAACACTATAAACAAACATCTAAACACCATAAACAAACATCTAAACACTATAAAAACAAACATCTAAACACTATAAAAACAAACATCTAAACACTATAAACAAACATCTAAACACTATAAAAACAAACATCTAAACACTATAAACAAACATCTAAACACTATAAACAAACATCTAAACACCATAAACAAACATCTAAACACTATAAACAAACATCTAAACACCATAAACAAACATCTAAACACCATAAAAAAACATCTAAACACCATAAACAAACATCTAAACACTATAAAAACAAACATCTAAACACTATAAAAACAAACATCTAAACACCATAAACAAACATCTAAACACTATAAAAAAACATCTAAACACCATAAAAACAAACATCTAAACACCATAAACAAACATCTAAACACTATAAAAACAAACATCTAAACACCATAAACAAACATCTAAACACTATAAAAACAAACATCTAAACACCATAAACAAACATCTAAACACTATAAACAAACACCATAAAAACAAACATCTATACACTACAAAAACAAACATCTATACACTATAAAAACAAACATCTAAACACTATAAACAAACATCTAAACACTATAAACAAACATCTAAACACTATAAACAAACATCTAAACACTATAAACAAACATCTAAACACTATAAACAAACATCTAAACACTATAAACAAACATCTAAACACTATAAACAAACATCTAAACACTATAAACAAACATCTATACACTATAAAAACAAACATCTAAACACTATAAACAAACATCTAAACACTATAAACAAACATCTAAACACTATAAACAAACATCTAAACACTATAAACAAACAAACACTATAAACAAACATCTAAACACTATAAACAAACATCTAAACACTATAAACAAACATCTAAACACTATAAACAAACATTAAACACTATAAACAAACATTAAACACTATAAACAAACAAACACTATAAACAAACATCTAAACACTATAAACAAACATCTAAACACTATAAACAAACATCTAAACACTATAAAAAACATCTAAACACTATAAACAAACATCTAAACACTATAAACAAACAAACACTATAAACAAACATTAAACACTAAAAACAAACATCTAAACACTATAAAAAACATCTAAACACTATAAACAAACATCTAAACACTATAAAAAACATCTAAACACTATAAACAAACACCATAAAAACAAACATCTATACACTATAAAAACAAACATCTAAACACTATAAACAAACATCTAAACACTATAAACAAACATTAAACACTATAAACAAACATCTAAACACTATAAACAAACACCATAAAAACAAACATCTATACACTATAAAAACAAACATCTAAACACTATAAACAAACATCTAAACACTATAAACAAACATCTATACACTATAAAAACAAACATCTAAACACTATAAACAAACATCTAAACACTATAAACAAACATTAAACACTATAAACAAACATCTAAACACTATAAAAAACATCTAAACACTATAAACAAACATCTAAACACTATAAAAAACATCTAAACACTATAAACAAACACCATAAAAACAAACATCTATACACTATAAAAACAAACATCTAAACACTATAAAAAACATCCAGGTGGAACCAGCAGCAGGATGCAGTTTAATCTGAGACATTCAGTAGATTTAACTTAAGGGTCACACACACCAGAGTTTTTTCTCTGCCCTCTTCAGCACTCAGCTCTGTGGATCTGGTTGTCCTGACATCTCAACCTGTTGTCTTGGTGATCACAAGCAAACATAAGTGTGTCTGTGTGTGTGTGTGTGTGTGTGTGTGTGTGTGTGTGTGTGTGTGTGTGTGTGTGTGTGTGTGTGTGTGTGTGTGTGTGTGTGTGTGTGTGTGTGTGTGTGTGTGTGTGTGTGTGTGTGTGTGTGTGTGTGTGTGTGTGTGTGTGTGTGTGTATGGTGTGTGTGTGTGTGTGTGTGTGTGTGCGTGTGTGTTAACTGTCCATGGAAACTTAAAGAGAAAGGAGCTATCAGACTGCAGCACCCCGACAGCCTTTCAAACAGTCTGGTGATTTAATCCAATTCAGGCAGCTGAAGGTGGCAGACTGTTCTGGGATCAGCTGGTTCTGTATTCCATCTCATTCTGGGTCACTAAAGTCACCTCAGACATACAGAAGGGCTTCGAACCACAGTCAGTCATGGTGCTGAATTCTACAACCTTTATTCCTCAGAGAAGGTGAAGTCAATGGAAACACACAAGATTATTAATACTGATAACCATAATTCACCTGAGTCTTCTACCTGTAACTCGCCTGGTTTTTACCTGTACTTCACCTGGTTTTTACCTGTCACCCACCTGGTTTTTACCTGTCACCCGCCTGGTTTTTACCTGTCACCCGCCTGGTTTTTACCTGTTACTCGCCTGGTTTTTACCTGTAACACGCCTGGTTTTTACCTGTAACTCGCCTGGTTTTTACCTGTAACTCGCCTGGTTTTTACCTGTAACTCGCCTGGTTTTTACCTGTAACACGCCTGGTTTTTACCTGTAACTCGCCTGGTTTTTACCTGTAACTCGCCTGGTTTTTACCTGTAACTCGCCTGGTTTTTACCTGTAACACGCCTGGTTTTTACCTGTTACTCGCCTGGTTTGTACTTGTAACCCGCCTGGTTTTTACCTGTTACTCGCCTGGTTTTTACCTGTTACTCGCCTGGTTTTTACCTGTAACCCACCTGGTTTGTACCTGTAACACACCACGTTTTAACCTGTTACTCGCCTGGTTTTTACCTGTAACCCGCCTGGTTTTTACCTGTTACTCGCCTGGTTTTTACCTGTTACTAGCCTGGTTTTTACCTGTAACACACCTGGTTTTTACCTGTAACACGCCTGGTTTTTACCTGTAACACGCCTGGTTTTTACCTGTAACACGCCTGGTTTTTACCTGTAACACGCCTGGTTTTTACCTGTTACTCGCCTGGTTTATACCTGTAACCCACCTGCAGTGTAGCTGTTTAGCGGACTGTGATGTCTCTACATTCTGGTCTCCTGCAGCGTTCCTGACTCACTGAACTCCTTCAGGAGATCCATTAGAGTGTTTGTGGTTTTCTGGACTCGCTGCACTTTAGATCGAACCGACTGATTCTCTTCTGCTAACTTTCCATTTGTCACATTTCCAGTGAGAGGAACAGAACCTGCTATCCATTACAGAACTTTAATAACATAGTTGAGAACGTTAGAGTGTTTCTGATTTACTGGATCTGGAAGCACGACCTTCCTAAACAGATTTATATGTGACTGCTCTCTGGCTCCTTGTCAATAATAAGTCCTGCTCTGCATCAGCTCAGGTCCAGTTTCCTCTCTGAGAAGAAGACGGTTTTGTTCTGAACACCTCAGACTGGGGAGACAACCAGATGTTGTACTTACAGCTGTGGAGGCTGCAGCCTGTTTGGACTCTTCTGTGAGGAACGTCAACATCATCTCCACCTTCTGCTTCTCCTCCTCACTGATGTAGTCCGTATCTGTTGGCAGAAGAAGAGTTTTTATGTTTATCGTCAGACTCCGATTCCTCTGACTGACTCAAAGCAGTTTGAACAGTTTGGTTCTGACTGGACTTGGTTCTGTGCAGGAACATCCTGAAGTCCTGCTTAAAGACATCGTTCCTCCACAACAATAGAACAGCGACGCGATTCAGCAGCTGCTTCGTTACAAGTGATTTTCTGTTTTGAGAATTTTTCTGATTAAAGTTGTTGCTTTTTTGATTGATTTTAGTCTAGTTTGGATTTTGTGCTGCTTAGAGAATTTTAGCTGCAACTTTATTTATTTATGTAAACATAGTTACAGGACTTGTTTACAAGAGGAAGCAGCTACTTGACGTATCAAATGTTCAAATAAAACCCAAACTGTGTCCTGAAAGACGAGTTAAAGAGGAGACGTGGCTCCATCATAATGGTGACCTGAATCAGAGAGACCAGTATAAAACTAGGTTTATGCATCAGTCAGTTACTCACTACGTTTTTACCTTCTGAACAATCCGATAGTTCTAAACACAACAATCAGATCCTGGCAGCATTTGGACCTTCGGACATCATGAAGCAGAACTGCTGTTGAAACGTTGTTTACAGAAAACCCTGCAGTTTTAGCTACAATAAAGACTAAAAGTTCTGCTTTACCAGGTTTGGTCCAATTTACTGCAAAAGTCAGACAAACATGCAGGGACGTAAAGACGCTCTGGAGGCTGACTCGAGGTTTGATGCAGGACACAGGAGATCTGGGAAACCCTGCAGATCCTGTTACAGCTGAAGGTCCAAATAGCCTTCCAGCCCCGGGGCCTATCAGCTAGTTAAGGTGGCCCTGGTCACAGGACCTCACAGACGCAGCTGGAACCGGAGGCCAACATCCTGCCGGACCTTCAGATGAGCTTTAAATCCGAACGTCGCCGCCGCTTCGGGTCTCTGTGGTGATTCTACAGAACGACGAGGTTTAAACCTGATCATTTATCTCAGATTACGTTTTAGAGAAAACTCAACCATCACACGATTTTACTCTCGATGCACCCATCTCTGACCTTCTCGCTCGTCACCATGGTAACCAGGCAGGAGACGGGTCAGTATAATGGTTTTATTATCATCAGCCAATAAACAGTTCAGCTTTTAAAACTATATGTTAATGATTTCAGGCTTTAAAAGGTTAAATAATTCTCCTGACTGGGCCGAACCCTGAGCACGGTGCCGTTCGGCTGCAGGGCCTCGCGGTGGTTCTGATACCAGACCAGACCAGCTGAGTGGAGAGGCTGAACCCAGAGATGTGTTAAAAGCCACTTTATGGCCACAACTGAAGGAGTTGGGACTGAGGGGTCGCTCCACGGCGGAGTGCTGGACTTTGAGGTCAGAGTTAGAAGGCTCAACTTTTCCTGCGTCATCAACCACTGAAGAACAGAAAGTCCAGATCAGCAGGTTCAGCTGACAGCTTCTGGACCTCGGCCTGGTTCTGTTTTCTTTACTTTAGTTCTGGTTTTGTTGGGAAAGTAACTGAAAAAGCTCTTTTAAACTCAGCTTTTCAGGTCAGAGGACTCTGCAGGATCTGGGAGTCCTTCATGTCGACTGACACAAAGCCCAACACACTGATCCTGATCCAAAACACCTCAGAGGTCCTAGAGGTTCTAAAAGTAGACTGGGAAGCAGAGCCTTCAGCTCTCAGGCTCCTCTCTCCATCCCTGAGGCAGAAACCGTCGTGTCCCTCGTACTGGACCAGAAGGTGAAGGACGACTACCTAAACCCAGCTTTGATACAAGGTCCCAAACATCTGGAGAACATCTTCATGTGGACGAACTACAAAGACAACATCCATGTTTGAATCTTTCATCAGGTAAATATTCAAACAACGCCTGTTTGGATAAAGTCGTCGTTCTCAAAGGTTTTAGTTTCCAACTTGATTCAAGTCCAGACGTCTTCAGTTAGACGGGAAAATGTGTGTTTGTGTGAATGTATCAAATACGCTATAATCTGACCTCTGACCCCTGTTGACCATCACAAACAATAACCCATCTTTTTCCCAATAACTCGGATTATAATGACTTTTTATTATGTTTTAACCTGAATCAACATTCTTCCAAGGGTTCGGTCGTGCCGGAAGACTCCACAGGACTCTTTAGTTATAATGATAAACTCAAAGACCTCCTGATATCTCCTTCTAAACGTCACTACTTTAATCCTCTGTTATAGAAATGTCTTAATATGATTAATGCATTTTCTTCCACAGTATTATGAATATTTGATCCAGCTTCAGTATTATTTCATAGACATACTTTGCTAAAAGGTTAAATCAATATTATTTATGTTCATTCCTTATTAAGATGAACTGTTGTTTTAACAATCTGAGTCATGTGACCTTGTTAAAACTCTCTGATTGGGCCACGTTCCACTAAACGGTCCACATAGCTCCTTCTGCTCCCGGAAGTGCTCAGTTCTGGTCTAGACACTGATCAGATAAGACCTGCTAGCTGTCAGTCTCTACACAGCTGAGCTATTTCCTAAGCTGCCGGCTCTCTCCGGTACGGGTACCATCAGCCCCGTTGAGCCGATGACTGATCTTTTCCCCTGAGGTCCGACACACCCGTCCGCCTCGCTCTCCGACACGGGGAAAGATGACACCGCTCTGTTAGCTCACCCTGCTAACCCCCAGCTAATCCAGACATGGCTCCACTGACGACCGCATCCATCGGACGGCTTCCGTGGCCTAAGGCGGTCCCCCGACCTCCACAGGTGTCCGACCCAGATCGAGGAGGAATTCTCCACCTCCACGTCGTCCCATCTGACTCCATCGCCGCCGATCCCGGAGCGGCGTACAGTGAGTCAACCCACATTCTGGTAAAGCCGACAGGCTACTTTGATAAAGCTAACTCACACCGTAGCTTACCACAAGTAACTCCTCCTCTCCAAACTAAACTAAATTAAGATANCCTGTTACTCGCCTGGTTTGTACTTGTAACCCGCCTGGTTTTTACCTGTTACTCGCCTGGTTTTTACCTGTAATCCACCTGGTTTGTACCTGTAACCCACCTGGTTTGTACCTGTAACACACCACGTTTTTACCTGTTACTCGCCTGGTTTTTACCTGTAACCCGCCTGGTTTTTACCTGTTACTCGCCTGGTTTTTACCTGTTACTAGCCTGGTTTTTACCTGTAACACACCTGGTTTTTACCTGTAACACACCTGGTTTTTACCTGTAACACGCCTGGTTTTTACCTGTTACTAGCCTGGTTTTTACCTGTTACTAGCCTGGTTTTTACCTGTAACACACCTGGTTTTTACCTGTAACACACCTGGTTTTTACCTGTTACTCGCCTGGTTTTTACCTGTAACCCACCTGGTTTGTACCTGTAACTCACCAGGTTTTTACCTGTAACACACCTGGTTTTTACCTGTAACCCGCCTGGTTTTTACCTGTCACCCGCCTGGTTTTTACCTGTAACCCGCCTGGTTTTTACCTGTTACTCGCCTGGTTTTTACCTGTAACACACCTGGTTTTTACCTGTAACACACCTGGTTTGTACCTGTAACTCACCAGGTTTTTACCTGTAACACACCTGGTTTTTACCTGTCACCCACCTGGTTTTTACCTGTCACCCGCCTGGTTTTTACCTGTCACCCGCCTGGTTTTTACCTGTTACTCGCCTGGTTTTTACCTGTAACACACCTGGTTTTTACCTGTAACACACCTGGTTTGTACCTGTAACTCACCAGGTTTTTACCTGTAACACACCTGGTTTTTACCTGTCACCCACCTGGTTTTTACCTGTCACCCGCCTGGTTTTTACCTGTCACCCGCCTGGTTTTTACCTGTTACCCGCCTGGTTTTTACCTGTAACACACCAGGTTTTTACCTGTAACTCACCAGGTTTTTACCTGTAACTCACCAGGTTTTTACCTGTAACACACCTGGTTTTTACCTGTCACCCACCTGGTTTTTACCTGTCACCCGCCTGGTTTTTACCTGTCACCCGCCTGGTTTTTACCTGTAACCCACCTGCAGTGTAGCTGTTTAGCGGACTGTGATGTCTCTACATTCTGGTCTCCTGCAGCGTTCCTGACTCACTGAACTCCTTCAGGAGATCCATTAGAGTGTTTGTGGTTTTCTGGACTCGCTGCACTTTAGATCGAACCGACTGATTCTCTTCTGCTAACTTTCCATTTGTCACATTTCCAGTGAGAGGAACAGAACCTGCTATCCATTACAGAACTTTAATAACATAGTTGAGAACGTTAGAGTGTTTCTGATTTACTGGATCTGGAAGCACGACCTTCCTAAACAGATTTATATGTGACTGCTCTCTGGCTCCTTGTCAATAATAAGTCCTGCTCTGCAGCAGCTCAGGTCCAGTTTCCTCTCTGAGAAGAAGACGGTTTTGTTCTGAACACCTCAGACTGGGGAGACAACCAGATGTTGTACTTACAGCTGTGGAGGCTGCAGCCTGTTTGGACTCTTCTGTGAGGAACGTCAACATCATCTCCACCTTCTGCTTCTCCTCCTCACTGATGTAGTCCGTATCTGTTGGCAGAAGAAGAGTTTTTATGTTTATCGTCAGACTCCGATTCCTCTGACTGACTCAAAGCAGTTTGAACAGTTTGGTTCTGACTGGACTTGGTTCTGTGCAGGAACATCCTGAAGTCCTGCTTAAAGACATCGTTCCTCCACAACAATAGAACAGCGACGCGATTCAGCAGCTGCTTCGTTACAAGTGATTTTCTGTTTTGAGAATTTTTCTGATTAAAGTTGTTGCTTTTTTGATTGATTTTAGTCTAGTTTGGATTTTGTGCTGCTTAGAGAATTTTAGCTGCAACTTTATTTATTTATGTAAACATAGCAACAGGACTTGTTTACAAGAGGAAGCAGCTACTTGACGTATCAAATGTTCAAATAAAACCCAAACTGTGTCCTGAAAGACGAGTTAAAGAGGAGACGTGGCTCCATCATAATGGTGACCTGAATCAGAGAGACCAGTATAAAACTAGGTTTATGCATCAGTCAGTTACTCACTACGTTTTTACCTTCTGAACAATCCGATAGTTCTAAACACAACAATCAGATCCTGGCAGCATTTGGACCTTCGGACATCATGAAGCAGAACTGCTGTTGAAACGTTGTTTACAGAAAACCCTGCAGTTTTAGCTACAATAAAGACTAAAAGTTCTGCTTTACCAGGTTTGGTCCAATTTACTGCAAAAGTCAGACAAACATGCAGGGACGTAAAGACGCTCTGGAGGCTGACTCGAGGTTTGATGCAGGACACAGGAGATCTGGGAAACCCTGCAGATCCTGTTACAGCTGAAGGTCCAAATACAGACCGGCGACACGGAGCTGAACCAAACCTCTGAGTCACAGGCAAGGCCGCCTTAATGCACGGGCAAACCGGGGCAGTGGCCAGGGGCCTACGATATCTAGGGGCCTATCATTTCAGGTGAAACAAAAAGAAAAAACCCATTGTTTTACAATTTGTCAGGTTTTCTGTCAATCAGCTCGTTTAAGGCTGCTGATTGGTCCGAATTACAAGTGACCTACATCCCCCACGTGATCCGCAAATGCCCATTGGACCATGAGCTCATCAGTCAAACAATTCAGATGATTTTGGAGCGTGCTCCTCAAGACGTAAAGAAACGTGGAAAAATGTCGGGAAAGAAATTTTAGAGCGATGCTCAGAAATGATATTTGCTCCATGAGACATTACAGAACATACCTAAGCTTACAGAATTGTTTAATCAGCCAATAAAAAGTTGGACAGAGTTCGTTCACGCACGCACCAGGCGGAGCCGCAGAGATGAAGCAGCGCCTGTCGGCCGCTCAGCAGGGAACCGCTGCCGGGGAGGAGGAGGAGAAAACAGGTGCTCTGAGTACTTGGAGCAGC
>SSNR01000679.1:85967-104175 GCA_006937965.1 Callopanchax toddi | reverse complement strand
ATTTTTATTCCAAGGCGTTTGAATTATGTGACAGTGGGAACGCCTGAAATGTTTATTTGCTTTACATCAGAAAGTTCCTTGGAGCTCCTGTGACGAGTGGATATATGTGGAATCAGCTGATTAACGTCCCGATGGCTGCAGGTTGTTCTGTTCTCTAAAGATCAAACTTTAACACAACGTTAACAAGAAAACGGGTTTCTACTGGTGTCTGCTGGCTGAAACAGAGAGCTCAGAGGATTCATCCTCAGTAAATCCTCCTCCTGAAAGTCAAACATGAAAGAGTTGTTATTGCAGAGCACTAATGAGCTGCTGGAGTGGATCCAGTCTGATAGAGACTTCTAAGCTCATCACTCTGTCTCTGTGTGCAGAGAATGAAGACTGTAAAACTCCGTTTGCATCAATGATTTAGTATCGATTCACAAAAATAAATAATCAGCTGACTAATGAAAACCAGAAACCCTGCTCAGCTGGTCGGACTCTTTAACCACAGAGACGTCAAAACAGTCATCAGACACCGTTTATAGGCCTCTGAGACTCTGATTGTGAAGGAGGACCTGAGCCGGCGTTTAAACATTTGAATGTCTCCTAGCTGAGGCTGATCAGTGAGACAGAGCAGCCTGCAGAGTGTTATAAGATAAACCTTAAAGGAGCTACTGGAACCTCTCGTTTCCCTCTGGGATTAATAATTATTGACATCCAGCTGATTTCTGGACAGAAGAAACGCTACAGCAGCTCACAGTATGAGAGAATGATGAACCCACTCCAGAGCACATTATTAGTTCAGACTAATGATCCATTTACCCTCCAGAACCATCAAACACTTCACGTCTCGTCTGATTACAGCAGAACGCCGTCCCAGCTCCAGCTCTGATGATCTGACGTCAGCTGATCGGTGAGGCGGATAGAAAATACTGAAGGACAGTCGTGATGAGACCGTCTGCAGCAGCGTCCTGGTTCTAAGTGTCGTTCTCGTTAGAGGACTACTTCCCGTTTCTAGAAGCTCCACCCACTTTGAGTGACATCACCAGTGGGTGTGGTAAATAACTGATAGGAGCCACATCAGAACGACCCAAACATCCCTTTACAGCGTGAACCAATCAGCACGTCCGGTCTGGTCACGCAAGTCTGGTCTGGACTGATGTAACGCGTCCCCCAGGACTGATGTGGACTCGTCTCGGGACCGACGCGGACTCGTCTCAGGACTGACGCGGACTCGTCTCAGGACTGACGCGGACTCGTCTCAGGACTGACGCGGACTCGTCTCAGGACCGACGTGGACTCGTCTCGGGACCGACGCGGACTCGTCTCGGGACCGACGCGGACTCGTCTCGGGACCGACGCGGACTCGTCTCGGGACCGACGCGGACTCGTCTCGGGACCGACGCGGACTCGTCTCGGGACTGACGCGGACTCGTCTCGGGACTGACGCGGACTCGTCTCGGGACTGACGTGGACTCGTCTCAGGACTGACGTGGACTCGTCTCAGGACTGACGCGGACTCGTCTCAGGACTGACGTGGACTCGTCTCAGGACTGACGCGGACTCGTCTCAGGACTGACGTGGACTCGTCTCAGGACTGACGTGGACTCATCTCAGGACTGACGTGGACTCGTCTCAGGACTGACGTGGACTCGTCTCAGGACTGACATGGACTCGTCTCAGGACTGACGTGGACTCGTCTCAGGACTGACGTGGACTCGTCTCAGGACTGACGTGGACTCGTCTCAGGACTCTGCAGCTGCTGTCTGATCACATGTGGCCCGTCGCTGACAGACAGCAGGGCTGTTTGACTTCCACTAATCCTCCAGATGATGCCACACAGGGTGGTCATGGAAACTGCTTGTGTTTCCATGGCAACAGAGCAGGATGCCGTGTCGACTAGACCCCTCTCTCTCTCTCTCTCTCTCTCACACACACACACCTGACAACAGCTCAGCTTCTGGACGAGCAGCAGACCCAGACAGTGACACAGCGCGGCGCTGGGGTCACGTGATCCACAGGTGACGACCTCAGGTGTTCAGGCTGCAGGAAGCTGAAGCTTCCAGTCTCAACAGTGACTGAAGCGTGAGTGTCAGCAGGGAGAGAGTTATTTTTGAACGTACTCGATAAATCATTTAACATCAGGCTGCAGAGTGAAATCTCCTTCAGCTTCTCCAGAGTCTGGATTCTAGATCAGCGTCTGAACGTCACCGTTCATCAACAAATCAGCTGGTGAACGACAACATCAACTCAAAGGAAACAGACCAGCTGATCAGAGACAAACAGCTTCAGTTTCCTGGTGCAGCAGCTGCTCTGGTGGTCTCAGGAGCTGATGTGAGGTCAGGGTTTGGGTTTTTATTGGAATAACATTTGTTCACAACTGTTTTTTTATATCAATGAAACAGAAGAACGATTAAAAGTAAAGATTTGATCAGGTTAAAATGAAAAAAATAAATAAAATCAACAGATTTAATCATTTGTTTTTGTTACTTCCTTCAAACATTTGATGGTTTTTATGATTAAAGATGCTGGATGATGTGATGGATGTGTGAAAACAATGATGAAGATGTGAGGTGTTGATTTTATATTTGTGACGCTCAGCTCGTCTGTCGACTTTCAGGAATCACAGAAAATCAGCATCACCTGTGTGGAAACAGTGAGCTGCTGGTCCAGTTCTCCAGGGTCGGGTTCTTCAATCAGAACCGTACGACGTTATAAAAACACGTGGTGTGATGTTACAGTTAAATATGATGCTTTATAAGTTCCGTCGTTCGGTTCTACGTGATTAGCAGAGAGTCCATCTGATTGGACGATTCATTTCTACACAGAAGAGGAAAACAACAATCTGAGGTTGAGTCCTAAACGTCGATTCGTTCACTACGGAGTCATAGCCGTGTTTAAATTATAAACGTTTATTCTCATTTCCTATCTAGAGCGCTAGAAGCTCATCACATGCAGTGGTGGCCCGTCCATAGGGGGCGCTAGGGCGCCGCCCCACTAGTCCCAAGAGGAAGAAGAAGAGAAAAGGGAATCACAAAATATAAAAACAAACATGAAAATAAAACTAAGCGAGCCATCCATTATAAATACAGTAAGTGCTGTGTATAATCTGCATTTAGGTGTAGTTTTAAAACGTTTTCTCACTATTTTTTACCAGACCGATAGGTCCTGTTTCTCTGGGATCTACTGCTCATGTCTGGACGCCGTCCCGAGTTACCGCATTGTTTCCTGTTCCCTGCGCATGCGCACTGGAAATCATCCTTAATGGAAAATATCGGGACGCAGGTCACTGCGTCCCTGACATGCGCACAACGGCACAGTCAAAACCGGAGGGTTGACCTGAAGTTCTACATCATGGAGGAAAGAAAATGGATATTTATTCAAAGAATCCTTCTTGCCAGCTTGTGAAAACGAAGCTGAATGATTCTATTTGTCCTGATTTAATCAACTCAATGGTGAGTGACTTCGTTTGTTTGTTTCTTTTTTCTTAATAACAACGTGTCTCTCGCGGATTTTCCCATTCAAAACTTCATAGGCGGAGCCAGCGCGACCAGCTGTTCTAAGTCCTGATGACTGAATTTATACCTTAAATAGCGACATGTTTTTGTTGTAGTGTATGCCGAATGTTAGATAAATAGTGATACTGTTGATTGAATATGTTGGTTCATGTAGTTTAGCCCGTTTTGATTAGTTTTAGGCTACTTTTCCTTAAAATGCACGGCGCTCTATGGGAGTTTTGAATGAGTGGCCAAAAATCGAAATTAACTTATTTTGATGAGACATATCAGTGGATTTGACTTTATTTTGTTGTTAATTCACTTCATTAGTTGAGCTGATTGTCATGGCTTGCTTGGTTAGTGGTTGTGGTCTGAATGAGATGTTTTATTTATTTATTTGTGTGTCAGTAGAAAGCTAATTGTGAATATTAAGTTATGTTTTTGACTTTGTCAGGTTGTTTTTTCCTTGAAACTCGCACAACTTCTGTTGTGACCACATTGTGGGTTTTTTAATTTGTATCTGAATATATTTCTATTATTATATTATATATTATATTATTAAGGTCTCCTTATTCTTTACTTATTTTTTACTGTTTGATGTGTAGAATTAGACCTAACAGCTCCACATTGTTAGAGAACTGGTGGCAGGGATTTTTACCAGCAAAATATTCATTCAGATGAAAATTTTTCGTTTTGCATTATTTCCTGCCCTAGTGGTGAGGATATGTGATTTTTCGCACATCTGAAAACTGACCTGCAAAAATGTGCCCCACCCAAAATAAATTTCACCAGCCGCCACTGATCGCATGGAACAATAGAAGTAGTGAGCACTAACCACTAAGGTGTGTGGTTAAATAGAACATCAGTGTTATGGAGACTAATGATGGGAACTACATTTCCCATGATCCCGTCCTGACCAGACAGAGGCCGCGTCTCAATACTCGCAGTTCCACCCTACGGTCTTCAATGAAATGCACTTGGAATAGCCTCTGTGCACGCATCAGTTCCGTGTTTGGCGTGAGGAGGATGGTACGAGACTTCCAGTCTCTGTGCTGACGATGGGAGGTGTTAAGTTGATCTTGTTGATACTGTACAGAACGGCACACAGCAGTGATGGTTAGACCTGCTATCAGTATGTTGTTGAAACGCAAATTCTGTCAGTGTACATGTCATGTTTAGGACATGAACACATAAAAGCTCGACATAGAAGGCCACGCACAAAAAAAGAAGAGAAAGATTTACAAGCTCCCGAAAGGAAACTAGCAGACACAGTATGTGCTTCCAGCGGCTACCGGAAGTTTACGTCCATCCTGACCTTCTACCGGAAATTACGTCACGTAGCTGCGTGCACAGAGCCCATTATGGGTAATACTCTTCGCTGAAGTGTGCACCCATACAAACTTCAGCGAAGTGCGTAGCGAGGGTGGAAAATGGGGTGGGGCCAAGGTCCGGATTCTACAGCCAGGAGAATCGGAACACCCTAAGCACTCGCGCACCTCCGCGGGAACGCGCAACTGAGGGGCGCGAGGGTGGAAGTGCGAGTATTGAGACGCGGCCTCAGGTGTTTTATTCAGGTGACCTCTGACCCCGTTTATTAATGAGACGCCACACTGAAACCTAGATGCACGCTGCGTTCAGGTGCTGTTGGAAATACAAAACACAGAGCCGTTCCCTGTCCTCTATATGGTCGACTAGATGGCTTTAAACGCGATTAAAATATTCAAACACTTTCAAAACGTTGAAACAAACATCTATTTTCAAGAATCTGAGGATTTGAAAGATGCTAAAAACCAAACTTTGTTGTAGTTTTTTTTTCTTGATGGGGAACTTTTAACTGACAGCCTTGTAGAGGAGAACTTTCATGGATGTGATGGAG
Source organism: Callopanchax toddi (assembly GCA_006937965.1). Lineage (NCBI taxonomy): Eukaryota > Metazoa > Chordata > Actinopteri > Cyprinodontiformes > Nothobranchiidae > Callopanchax > Callopanchax toddi. The sequence goes on along the minus strand of SSNR01000679.1, from coordinate 98,823 downwards.
AATCGTTCTCTCTCATCTCCACTACTTAAAGAAAGTATCCTGTAAAAGCTCAGCAGTTCTGGGAGTTGAGTTTTAGTCCAAGCAGCTGATCGCTAAAGACACCAGGACCCAAACTCACATGAATGCAGGGAGAAGTGTTTCCGTTCTGAAGAACCAGAGTTCCCAGCAGCTGGAGGAACCGGAGGAGCCAGAGAGGAGCCCAGAGACCCGACTGCAGGGTGGGAGGAGGTGGCTGAAGACCTGGAGGAGTCTCCTGGTTCTCCCAGGAGGTGCTGGATGGAGTGGAGTTGGAAGCAGGGGTCAGAGAGGAGGACGGAGGCGGCTCGAGACGTCCTGCAAGGAGATGAGAAGAAAAATGTAACCTCATCAGGAACATGTTCAGAAAAGGATCCAGTTTGAAAGTAGAAACTAGAACTAAACTGATCCAATCCAAAACCAGCAGAAACGAGACGATTCATCAGAGAGAACCAGACCTGACCCGGTTCTGTCACCATATAGGTCTACTTCAGAACCTCCACCGCCCTCAGGTCCGACCCAGAAAGACAAACAGCAGCAAAAATCTAAAGGACCTTCAGGTCCAGGACAGAACCAGCTGAGTTCTGGTCCAGTTCTACACAAAATCCCTTCATCTGAATGTTTTGGATCATTATCAGGACGTCTGAACGCTCCACTTAGGTCCACCTGTTCCTGTTAGCACTTCCTGTTCTAATCTGATTAGTGATTGGCTGAAGGGAAGTGTGCGACACCCAGATGGGCTCAGAGGAAAACCTGCAGAGGTCTTAAGATGAAGGGAAAGAGAAGATCACACCTGTAGATCACCTGATCGCCTCAGCACTCCTGCTTCTGGATCGTAATCTGAATCTAGTGAGTCTCCTTCAAACAGAACCCAGCGAGCGGTGACGGTGGGAGTTAAGGGAGGAGGACTCCTCTGTCTGAGGTTTCCTCTCCGCTCCGCTCTCGCCTTCAGCAGCCAAACATTCTGCATCAATCTTTTAACGTGAAGCAGCCGATTCCCTCTTCACTTCTGATTCCAAACCAATCTACTCGCCCTTTTCTCTCGCTCTGTGTGTAGCTTTGCTCTCATTAGGACTGATTATTCAGGCGCAGCTCTGTTGGTTAATCAGTAAACACACCGTATTAATATTTATATCATCACAGCTCCTGGGAGATCCTCTGTTCTCAGCTCTGAGCCTTTTGTCATTTCATTTCCTTCAGTATTTATTTACAGATGGACAAGCATTAAATACCGTACACTGAGCAGTGCACGTCCCCCAAACTGACCTTTAACTATAACATATATTAAAAAGGTTTAAAAGCAGGTTAAGACAGAATAAAACATTACACTATCAGGAGAAAGCACACAGACTAAACTGATCATAATAACAGCAGCAAAGTGGAGGGTATTCATGAAATGATGCTGATGAGAAACCAGGTAGAGATGTTAATCCCTCGTACCAGAAGGAGGTCCTTCTAACGTTTCCACTGGATGCTCCATGAGTTACTGAGCCAGAAGATCTGAGCAGAACCAGAAGGTCACGGAGCTCTGAGGAGAGTCCATCAGGTTCAGTTCCTTCAGGAGATTATAACGATGTGATCTGGTTTCCATCCAAAATGTTACCTGTTCCGTCATAAATCCTCCTCAGAGGACGGATGATGGTGGATTTGTTGATACGCCGTAACTCATCACAGAGAAAATCATGAAGTATATAAAATGGTAAATAGTCTCTAACTATCTGAATGTGTTTTTAAGTTTTAAATGAAACCAGGCTGCAGAGGACTCCTAACTACCAGCTCAGCTGTGATGTCCGTTCCAGCCACATAAACAATTACATCATCAGCGTATCTGATAACCTGCACCGGGACATGAATCAGGTCAATCGTTTCAGGTTAAAAAGATGAGGGCCAAGAACTGTGGTACTTCAACATCTGGCTGGTGTAGAGAGAGAAAAACGTGCACTGGTCAGCAGGTGGCGCTGTAGTAAAAGAAAACTAACATGAAGGTAGAAGAACCAAAGCAACCAGAGAAACATGGGAAAAACCATCCCCACCTGTCTAAGTCAGACTAGATCTCCAAACTCAGATTTCTACAGTTTTAGCATCGAGTCATTGGCTCCCTGGAAGGAGGTTCCTAAGAGTTTCTAAACGTAGAACGGGAGGCAGAACTTTCAGTTCTCAGGCTCCTCTCTGGCGGAACCAGCTTCTAGTTTCCATCCATGAAGCAGAACCCTGTTTACTAGAAGACTAGACTTCAGACGTCATCCGATAAATCCCACGGTCAGTTATCTTGGGTTATCCTGACTTGATGTGACCTGAAGCTTTAGAAATAAACTGAATTTAATTCAATAAATGAAATACATATTCACATATGAATACATATATTTACTAAATTGTGTATTTATTCAGATTTTAGGTATTTAATTACTGACTTATTTACTGTATTGTTGTATAAAGCTGTGTGTCTCTGAAGGTTTCTACAAAGCAGCAACACAATCAGCAGCAGGACTCTGGCTCAAATAAAGTGATGAAGGAGATGAAGAGGATGACGAGCAAAGCAAACGCACGTGATGACGAGCAGCTGGAGAATGTCACCGTCTGAGTTTTAGATCAACCTATAACTCCATCATGTTTCTGCTTTAATTAGAAAACCAACAAAAGGGCAGTGTGTTTACACTGACGATGCTAATCACAGAATGAAAACACAAATTACTGCAGCCTCAACAAACAGAACAAATAATCAGTCCCACAGGAGCAGCCAGCAAACATGCTAAACATTAGTCCTGCTTGGTGCTTCATCACTGAGCACAACGAGCATCTGCTGCTGCAACTAAATGATGGGAAAGGGTTAGAAATCATGTCTGACCTCTGACCTCTTCCTGCTTCTGAATATCATCAGAGGAAAATACAACTGGGTTCCGATTCATCTTTATATTTCGTTTTTAAATATTTACACCCACTGGTCTCATGCTAAATTGTAGAGGTTAGATAACAGCTGATATGGAGCGGTATGTAGCTCAGTAGGTAGAGCGGCCATCTGGCATTTGATCCCAGCTCCGGCTGGGTTACTTTGTCGTTGTGTCCTTGGGCAAGACACTTCACCCACCTCATCTGCTAGTGGTGGTCAGGAGGGTCCAGTGGCACCAATTTTACAGCCGCTTCAGACAGTCTGCCCCCCAGGACAGCTGTGGCTACAACGTAGCTCACTGCCCTCAGTGTGTGAGTGGGTGAATGACTGAACTCCAACTGTAGAGGTTAGCTAACAGGTAATATAGAGTTCTAACTGTAGAGGTTAACTAACAGGTAATATAGAGTTCTAACTGTAGAGGTTAACTAACAGGTAATATAGAGTTCTAACTGTAGAGGTTAGCTAACAGGTAATAGATTTCTAACACATCTGTGGGTGTTTTTAGAGTAAGACTTGTTTTAAACACCTGAAAACTATCTGTTAATTTGTCACTGATCTGCAGCAGTGTCTCTCCTAGTCAGCCTAGCCATAAATTAATTCTCTGGTCAGAGGACTACTACCTGTTTCTAGAGACTCGGCCTGCTCTGAGTGATGTCACTAGTGGGCGTGGTCCTTACTATAGATAAATAACTGACAGAAGCTACTTCAGAATGCCCCAGATGACCCTTTCCTCTTAAATCAGATCAAATCATTATTGGGACATCGCTACCAGAAACACACATAGGTTGGCTGCAGAAAGGAGGGATGAGAGCAGAGGTGAAGAGCAGCAGAGTTAGCAGGTGTAACAGCTGAACTCATGTTTGCTCGAGAATCAAATTTCAGTTGAATAAAAGCATAAAGAACAAAGTGCTTCAGAGAAGCAGCTGCCGAGTCATCAGCTGACCGACAACACGATGTAAACATGTTTTCATGGCTCAGGAGACAAGTGGACTGAATTATAAAAGATATAGAAACTAGTTTTTAATTTTTGCATTTAAAAATAAAGGAACATTCTGTAAATATAGTTCAGAAGAAACCTGCTCAGATTAAATACAAATGTTTGACAAGATTTCTGACACGTTGAGGTGCTGATGGACAGAAAACCAGAGAGATGAAACAATGAAAGGATTTTAATCTTCTGTCATTCAACAGGGAGCGAGGCAGAACGTGCTGATGGTTCCATCAGCTGGAGGAAAGGAGCTAAAATGTTTAGAACACTCAGGAAGACATTAGAGAATCAGAAGAAAAGTCTAAAAACAGGAAGTGAAGGAGAAAGGAACAGAACAGGAGTCCGTGTCGGAGTGAGCCGACCAGCTGAAGGAAAACCATGGAAACCTTCATCAGGAGCTAAAGACAAGAAAACAAGGTTCCAGCGCCATCAGCCACAGCGCCATCTAGTGGCATTAACTTCAACCAAATGAAAAGCCACCAACAATAAAAGGTGAAAGAAAGATTAATCAACATTTTGAGCTTTGAAATCTTTATTAAAAACACAACATGTGATTTTAGATCAATTAAACTGAGGTTCTGAAACCTGCAGCTCAATCAGGATGGGACTGGTTCAAACATCGAAGTTCAGTCTGCTTCCTAAAACCTGAGCTGAATCAGAGGATGTGTCTCTCCAGCCAATCAAATTCACCGTGAAATCAGCCTCACAGAGCTCCTTCTGTAGCAACATAAGCCATCAGAGAGGGTGAAAACCAAGTGTGAGCAGGAGGCAAACAGGAAGAGGTGGAAAGTGAGCAGAGCGGTGAGAAGAAGAGGAGGAGGAGGAGGAGGGTATGAGGGGGGAGGTGGGTTAAGTCAGAGTAAAAGAGAGGAAGAGGAGAGGTGGAGCTGGGAAAGCACCAGAAGCGCCAGACAGAGCGCACAAACGAGCAGCGAACAGACGGAGGCAGAAACAACAGAAACACAGCTGCTGACATCTGGACCGAACCGACGGGAACTTCCTCTCTGCCTCAGTGAGGAGATAGAGAGCAGCAGAGACGATGCTCCGCGCTTCATGTTCACACACTGCCTTTTAGAAATCCTCCCACTGCTGAGCAGCAGCCGGAGGAAGCAGCGTCGACACACAGAGGCGCCGGAGGACTGAAGCAGCTGCAGAGCATGAAGCCAACGAGATGCCGACTCCTCTGAAAACTGGAGCAGAGGCTCTGCCGGCGGGACGGGACGGACGGAGTCAAGACCTGGACTCAAACACAACTAACGTCTGCATGAAGATTTAAGGAGGACTCCAACAGAACAAGGAAGTAAAGTTCCCAGGTGCTGGATTTTACAACCATCAGGACTTTGATGTCCTGGTTAGACCAGACCGGTTCCGTTACAGCTGGAGGACTCTGTAGCTGCTGGACTCACGAGCTCCCTGCTGTCTGAACTGAGCAGACGTCCAGTTCCTTCCTCTCTCCAGATGGCAGGTGGATGCTGGCATCTCATTCAGCTTTAACCGGGTCCGACTAAATAAAGACTTAGGGGGCGCCAGCTCACATTGTTTGTGCCCTGCAGCCTAAACACAACTAATAGAATCAGTGTGGCGTGAAAACAATGAGCAGCTCCGACTGAAGGTTTCACACAGGAGACGGCGAGCAGGTAAAATGAGAAAGGAGCTGCAGCCTGATGCCGGGTTCTGTCCGGTTCTGTTTATGTGTTGAGTGGACTCAATCAAAATGAGATGAATCACAGAACTCGCAGCATGTGAGAGATAAAGAAAAGACTCTGGCTCTTCTACACTAAGACAGACGTACGCTGGGAGATCACAGGCACCATGCTGGCTGCTGCTGGTCACACTGGCTTCCTGCAGGGGGCGGAGTCTGTTTGGGCCCCAGCAGCACCATCGCTGAGGTCTGTTGTTGTTCTGATGTTCTGTCTGCAGCTGAGTTCGGTCCGGACCAGCGTCTGCCCCTCTCTGTGCCTCTGTACTTCAGACCTCCTCAGCTGCACGGCTGTGGGTCTGGATCAGGTCCCCGAGGTTCTGCCCGTCTTTGCCGTCACTCTGGACCTGAACCACAACCGGATTGTGCAACTGGAGCAGGGCAGCTTTGACGGCCTCTCTCGGCTGGAGATGTTACGTTTAGCACACAACCAGCTGGCTTCAATCCGGCCGGGAGCGTTCAGAAACTCCTCGGGTTTCCTGCTCCGACACCTGGACCTGTCGTCCAATCAGCTGCGTGTTCTGGAGCAGCACTACTTCCAGGGTCTTTCTGGACTGGAGGAGTTGCTGCTGTTCAACAACCGGATCGTACGCGTGGAGAGCAGCGCTCTGGCTGGTCTGAGTAATCTCCACAAGGCCTACCTCAGTCACAACCGCCTCACCGACTTCCCCTTCTTCAGCATCCAGAACCACAGCTACCCTCACCTGTCCATGCTGGACCTGTCCTCCAACCGGCTGCCCAAACTGCCACTGGAGGACATTACAAACCTGCCCCAGATGGTTCAGGAGGGACTCTACCTGCACAACAACTCCCTGGAGTGTGACTGCTCCATGTACTCCCTGTTCAGGTTCTGGGAACAGAAAGGTTTTCCCTCCATCCGGTTCTTCAGACAGGAGCACGTCTGTCTGGTCTACGGGATGAAGAGAGGCAGCATGCGCTTCTTCCTGTACAATCGTTACTTTGACAAATGCAACCAGACGCTGATGAGCGACGCGGTGAAGAAGCAGGACGGCAGCGTCTCGGTGAGGGTGGGGGAGCCGCTGCTGCTGCACTGCATCACGTCTCTGTCCGGAGACGGCATCACCTTCTTCTGGTTGGCACCGAACTTTGAGTATGTGGCACCACCTGGGAACAACGGCTCCCTGAAGATGTTTGCTAACGGCAGCCTGGAGATCGTGGCGGCCCGAGAGCGGGATTCTGGGATCTATCTGTGCATGGCCCAGGACGAGCAGCGCAACGAAACCCAAGAGGTCAACGTGACCGTGCTGCCTCACCGCGACGAGGCGCATGAGCACTTCAACACGGGCTTCACCACCCTGCTGGGCTGTGTGGTCAGCCTGCTGCTGGTCCTCATGTACCTGTATCTGACGCCCTGCCGCTGCCCTGCCTGTCCCAAGCCCCGCCCCCCAATTACAAACACTTCAAGCCAGGGCAAAGAGGTCGGGGCGGGGAGTGCCCAGTCCTCCATCCTCACTCCAACTCCACCAACCACCACTGAGGGTCCAGGTCGCAAGGTCAGTACCAACAAGCATGTAGTGTTTCTGGAACCAATCAAAGAGCAGCAGAACGGCAGACTGAGGGCGGGGCCAGGGCTGCTGCTGGGGGCGGAGCTACAGCAGAGGGGCAGGGAGAGGGAATCCTACGTGACGGTCTACTCTGACACACCCATCATGTTGCCATAGCGACAGGACTCACTGAGAGACACATGAACTGGCAGTGTCCTCACTCCTTCCTCCCCTCCCCCTCCCCCCACAGCAGACCTGAGCACAACACCCCCACCCCCACCCCCATCTAAGTGCAATTCTGAATCCAGATGACCGTTAGCTCAAGTCTGCCCACTGAGCCCCAGGAACCAGTTCACTGTGACGGGTCGAGCTCTCAGACCTTAGGGAGGCAGGACCACGCCAGTCCAGACCAGAACTCTACAGGGGTCAGGATGGGGGGGGGGGGGCCGAAGACCTCCGAGAGCATGAATCGCTGCTAAAATCTCCCTTTAAGCACGGCTTGTACCTTTAAAACATTAGCTGCCTTTTTGTCTCGTTCAGAAAGAAAAACGATCTTTTTTAGAGCCGTTTAGCTTCCAGTCTTTGTTTCCAGAGTTTGTGTCGGTTAATTAGATCCAAACAAATATGCAGCTCTGTCACAATGTGAGACGTTTTAGAGTAGATGAGTTAGAGAGGAGACGCTTTTAGAAACTAAAAATAGAAAGTGTTTTAGAGAATCAGCCTTCCTTCATCTTCCCCTGGAAGTTTATTACCGTCATCATCAATCAGAGCGGGAATGACGGGAAATAAACAAAACAGAACCTGTCTGAAACGTCAGCTGAAGTTCTTTACAGAACTGGAACTGATGTGACTCGGTGAAGATAAATCTGTGGCACAGAAGAGATTGGCTTTGTGAGGAAACGACAGCGAGAAGTTTGTGTTTTTACTGTCTTCACTGCATCGACTGCAGCCCGTCCCGTCTGTGTGTGTGTGTTAATAAACCTCCAGATGTGCACCGTCCAAACATCAGCCTGGTTTTTGTGCCCACTGCATCTGCATGTTCAGCCATACACACACACAAAGTGCTCATGTCTCACTCACGTCTGAATCTGGAAATCATGTCTGATTAGACCAGAGGACGCTCCTGGTCCTCGAGGGCCGGGACGCTCCTGGTCCTCGAGGGCCGGGACGCTCCTGGTCCTCGAGGGCCGGGGCGCTCCTGTTCCTCGAGGGCCGAGACGCTCCTGGTCCTCGAGGGCCGGGACGCTCCTGGTCCTCGAGGGCCGGGACGCTCCTGGTCCTCGAGGGCCGGGACGCTCCTGGGCCTCGAGGGCCGGGACGCTCCTGGTCCTCGAGGGCCGGGACGCTCCTGGTCCTCGAGGGCCGGGACGCTCCTGGTCCTCGAGGGCCGGGACGCTCCTGGGCCTCGAGGGCCGGGACGCTCCTGGTCCTCGAGGGCCGGGACGCTCCTGGTCCTCGAGGGCCGGGACGCTCCTGGGCCTCGAGGGCCGAGACCCGGTAGGTTCCCTCGCTTCAACACACCTGATTTAAATGTTGGATCACCTCCTCAGTGTGCCTCTGAGGCCATCAGAAGCCTATAACCACTGATCAGATCAGGTGTGTTTAGGCAGAGAAACACCTAAAACCCCTCGAGGTCCAGACGACCTACCGCCTTCCACTCAGAGATGCTCTCCTGCAGACGTGATCCTAAAACCTGCTGAGTGAAACCTCTTATAGCTGAATGACATCAGGAAACGAGGTGAGTTTTATCAGGAAAACAGAAACTGGGAGGATCACTGACAGGAAGTGGATGTTAATATTTCTTGTTGTAAAGTCAGAGAAAACACATTTTTACTGCTGGTCTGGGTTCAGATCTCTGCAGCATCCTGGTGCCTGAACTTCTGAACCATGACTTCCTGATTAGACATGAAACTCATGGAGGAACCTGATGGTTCCTCACGCAGAACGATCACCGTCAGACACTCTAACCCTCCTGAAACCAGGAGAAAGTCCCAGCTGAGTGGCTGACGGAGGAGGAACTGAAGCTTTAGGTCAAATCTAAAGTGGAGATGTGATGAAAAATTGAAGAGGTCTTTCTCATGCTCAGCTTCCACCTTAACGTTTAAACTGATGACGGAAACGGCTTTCCTCTAAACAAACGTCTTCTGGTTTAAACAGCTGGTTTCAGTAGATCTGTTTTGGTACAAGTGATGATTGTTGTTTTTATTCCTTTTTCAGATTGAAGCTGTTTGTTGCTTTTGAGCGTTTTTCTCATTCTAGTCCGAATCCTCTGCAGATTTTTGCTCTAACTTTTCGTTCATCTCAAAAGGCCAAATAAAACCAGAACTTCCAAAATCCCAGCTGACTTAAAGAGGAGGAGTCATGGATGTAGAGCAGGAGCAAAGAGGAGAGAGAGGTTAAACCATCACTTCATCCATCCTAACGGGAGCCTGAGATCTCTCCTGAACCAGCTGGTCCAGCTAGAAGCTCTGAGGAGGATCCAGACAGAACATCATGTGTTTCACTGAGACCTGGTTCAGGATCAGATCCAGACTCCAGCGTCTCTCTGCCCGGCTTTCAGACGATACCAGCAGACAGAGATTAGAAGAGGAGCAGAAAAAGCAAAGGAGGTGGATTAGTAGTACTGGTGGAGTCCAGGACCTGCTGCTGTGGAAGATCATCTCTGCAGACCAGATCCTGAACTGAGATCTTCATTCAACAACAGAGAGTCTTCAGTCAGAGGCTCCTTCAGATCTGCTGCAACACAGGAGATCCTTCCTGTCCATCACAGACCACTAGAAGATCCTTCCTGTCCATCACAGACCACTAGAAGGTCCTTCCTGTCCATCACAGACCACTAGAAGATCCTTCCTGTCCATCACAGACCACTAGAAGGTCCTTCCTGTCCATCACAGACCACTAGAAGATCCTTCCTGTCCATCACAGACCACTAGAAGATCCTTCCTGTCCATCACAGACCACTAGAAGGTCCTTCCTGTCTAGAACATCCTATGAGGTCTTGATGGAGAAAGTTAAACGAGTTACTTAACATCTCCTTTCCGTCTGGGATTAATAAATGTGATCCTTTAAGCTTGTAAACCAGAAACCGAGCTCAGTAGAAACATAAGCATCCATAAAGTGTTTGAAGAGAACCTGGTGGAGCCTAAACGGATGTAAAGCTCTTCACTAACATTACTTTTCTCCTGAACTACTAAAACCCTGGCAGTCAGACTGTTGTCATGGCAACACCCGTGTTGTGTTCTGAGATTCAGCGGTCTGCAGTGATTGGTCGGCCGGTCGGTCGGAGAGGAGACGACGGAAACATTAGGTTTATGGATCTGATCAGTTTCACACAGACGGTTCGTCCAATCACACGCCAGGGATTTTAAAACACAAACATTCAGGTTGCTGTTTAGATCGATGAACAAAAAGCAATAAAATTATTCAGAAATGTTAAAAAATGCCCCGACACTGAGGTTTGTGAGTGAGCTGGAGTCACACAGCACAAACCTGCTTTTAACTTCATCTTCCTCCATCATCTGCCCAGAGCCCGATCCCTCAGATCTTCACTTCTGTTCCTTCTTTACAAACTGCTTCCAATAAAAGGAACGATAACGGGACACAAACAGCTCCTGACTAAATAAAGCCAAACAGCTGACTGGATCAGAGCAGACTGAAGGAGAACGGGGCAGGAAGTTCTGTTTCTTTGACCTGAAGTCGTTATTCAAATGCACGGTTTCACTAAAATCTAGATCAAGCACCTTCAAGGTGAGTTTCAGACTTTAGACCACCTTAGATCAGGAACAAAACGCGTTTTCTCTAAATGAGTTTTACGTCCTCGTCTCAGTAAAAGTTCTACTTCAGCTTCAGTTTTAAGCCGATTCTGATTCTGAAGGCCGATACCTGATGAAGCAGAGTTTCAGATCAGCTGATCGTTAATTAATCTAATCTTTCTGATCCCCAGTGGATGATTCTGATGCGTCTCTAGTTTATTAAAAAAGATATTTCTCCTCCGTTTTTCAGATTGAAGTCGTTGCTTTTTGATTGATTATTTTTGTCGTTCTGGGCTGAATCCTGTGCTGCCTGGAGGATTTTTTGCTGAAACTTTCCTACTTTTTTTGGCCAATTGTTTATGATGCGTAACCACAGTGACAAGAAACTTGTTTACATAAAGGAGCAGCTCAAATAAAACCCAAACCCAGACGGTTCAGACTCAGGCTGCAGCAGGAGACAGGAGGTCCTCAGGTGTCCCTCAGAGCAGAACCAAGTGGACCAGCCTGAAGAGGAGGACGCTTTGACATCACGGCAGATAGAAGTTCTCCCCGTCAGCAGAACATCAGAGCCGAACACGACTGAACCAGAGTAAACTCCATTAGGAAGGATTCCCGACCCGATGCTCCCTGTTACAGCGCTCCACTAAAACACACTGCATCAAACATTCATGACAGTACAGAATAAATAAAGGCCGTGTGAGTGTGTGTGTGTGTGTGTGTGTGTCTCGCCCTGAAGAACGGAAACTTGGAGTGTGCTGTTGATCTTAAATCATTCATCGCTTAAAAAGACCAGAAACTTTACAGAAAACTGAGGAGAAGGGAAAAGTTTGTCTCATCACCAGAGCTCAGAGATTCAGACACGAGACGAGAAGTCGAGTTTATAAAAACTGTTTCACGACTGGTTTAATGTCAACAATCACATCCGTCCTCTGAGAAAACAACAGACCTGTTAGGATAAACCATCAGAACAGGTCAGAGAATAAACTTCTGACGAGGTGAAACGTCTGATATTTGTATAAAAAGTCCACCTGAAGTTTAACTCTGTTCTTGTTCTCTTTCTCTCCACATCCCATCTCCTCTTTCACCCTCAGGTCCATCCATCAAACCTCCACTCTTCTCTTCCAACCTCCACCTCTCAGCCATCCACCTCTCTCAATCTTTAATTTCCAGCCTCCGCTTCACCTCCTCCTCCTCCTCTCAGCCTCGTCTTCCTCAGAACTTTGCTCTGCTGTCTGATCCACCTTGTTTCTACTCTGAAGATGAAGTCCTGATCTACAGATATGAGCATGTGCATGTGCACAGTTTAAATCACCATTCATCAGAGGAAGGAAAATAATCTGAACTTTAGTTTTTGAGACGTGGTCGTCCTGTTCGGAGCAGAGAGACTCACCGAGGTGTGAAGATCAGAGCCTTCATCACCATTTGCATCGCTTAGAAAACGCACGACCGCAGAGACACAAACCAGCTGTCACCGCAGAACCATGTAAACACAAGAATTATGGGTAATATAAAGCTCTGTGCAGTGCATGCTGGGAAATGTGTTCCTAAAGGTTTACAGTGGGTTCAGGTCACGATCTGATGAGCTTTAAGTAACACCAGAACTCCAAACTGATCAGAAATCAGTCCAAGACAACAGGTCAGTTTGTCAGAAGATGAGAGAAGAAAATATGGTTTGTTGACCAAACATCATCCATCCATCTTCTGCTGCTTATCCAAGATCAGGTCATACCAGGTCCAGGAGGGAGGTCCAGACATCCTGAGTTCATTCTGGGGGACCTTAAGGCGTTCCCGGACCAGAGAGGATCCCTCCATCGAGTCCTGGGTCTTTCTGGGGGAGAGTTCTGAGACCTGTTTGTGTAGATTAGCTAGCTGTAGTCAGCTGAGAAGGGTCACAGGTTAAGGAGGCGTGGCTTTGGAAGGAGATGGAGGTGAAGGGGAGGGAGTTGATTAAAACATCACTTCCTCCTGCGTTTGTGGAAGTGCTGCACATTTCATCATTAAAGTAAAAGT
>SSNR01000679.1:64473-74782 GCA_006937965.1 Callopanchax toddi | reverse complement strand
AGAAATATGTCTACAGGCAACAATACATCTACAGGACAGAAATACATCTACGGGACAGAAATACGTCTACGGGACAGAAATACGTCTACGGGACAGAAACACGTCTACAGGACAGAGACATGTCTACGGGACAGGAATATGTCTACGGGACAGAAATATGTCTACAGGACAGAAACGCGTCTACAGGACAGAAATATGTCTACAGGACAGAAACGCGTCTACAGGACAGAAACGTGTCTACGGGACAAAAACGCGTCTACGGGACAGAAACGCGTCTACGGGACAGAAACGCATCTACGGGACAGAAACGCGTCTACGGGACAGAAACGCGTCTATGGGACAGAAACGCGTCTACGGGACAGAAATATGTCTACAGGCAACAATACATCTACGGGACAGAAATACATCTACGGGACAGAAATACGTCTACGGGATAGAGACACGTCTACGGGACAGAAACGCGTCTACGGGACAGAAACGCGTCTACGGGACAGAAACGCGACAGAAACGCGTCTACGGGACAGAAACGCGTCTACAGGACAGAAATATGTCTAAGGGACAGAAATATGTCTACGGGACAGAAACACGTCTACGGGACAGAAACGCGTCTACGGGACAAAAATGCGTCTACGGGACANATGTGTGTGTGTGCCTGGGAATGGGTTGTGGACTGGGAGGGGAGAGTGTCATAACTGTTCTATGTGTGGGAAAGGGAGGGAATGTGGGTTGTATGGGTCATTTTAATCTGTCAAGCCCTTTGTGTTGCTCGCTGGGGCATGATAGGTGCTATATAAATAAAGTTTGATTTGATTTGATTAGACCTGATGCTGTCCAGACTTCGTCTCACTGGTTCGGTCCAGTCCTGAGCCCGTTTCTATAGAAACAGGTCTGCTCCAGGTGAGCTGCTTCAGAAACTGATGAAAGCAGAATCGGTTTATAAACACGAAGCACCCAGAGAGAACTTCCTGGCAGGACTGAAAAATGTAACCTCTACATGAAGACTGCAGCGCTTCCCAAACAGCTGTTTGAGAGACGGTGTGTCTCCTCTGATCTGGACTTCCTCCTATCAACGAGCTTCATCAGAACCTGTTAAATATTTCAGAACTGGAGCTCTACAAACACAAGATAAACATTCAGTCTGATTCATTCGTTCCTCTGAAGAGACGTTTTTTATTTTGAGGAGAAGAGAACAAATGAACATGTGAGGAGGACAGACTGTAGGCAGAGACTCAGAGGTTGTTCTCAGACGGGTTTCCAGTTGGACTCACTGAATCTGGTTTCTGTTTCTAAACGAAGAAACACGAGGACCCTTTACCGACAGCAGAGACTGAAAACACAGAGAACCACCAACAGGAACGTCTGTAGACTCAAGTTCTCAGAACCGGGTCACGGATCCATCAGCATCATTTACCACACCTCTCCCTGCATCAGACTCCAGCCTTTCTCAAGCACTTTCAAGGTGAGTTTTTAAGATAGTCCAGCACCTTGTATCCATGATGATTTACTTCACTTCAGAAGTAAAGTTATTGTTCCAGCAGGCTTCATTAGAGATGGACTGGTTCTGGTGTTGAGATGATAACAGGATCCTGTTTGTCTTCAGTTCAGACCTGCTGACACAGACTTTGTTGATTTTATTTATAAGACTGACCAACTCTCCTCTCTCTGAAGGAATTAGAGCTTAGCGATGAGTTCATGGACTGAGAAAATAAGTAGGACTTTTAGGAACCCTGATTTAAAGAGATATTCCGTGATTTTTGTCTGTTGTCATATTCCTCAGTTAGATCAGAGTAATCAGCCCAGCTGTTATCCTGATCCAGCAGTACTCATTTAGCTTTAGCTTAGCGTAAAACACTGTAAGTGAATGGTAACAACTAGCATTGTGAGAAAAAGTCCTTAAAACTCACTCAGTAGTGATACTAATGATACTAGTTCTGCCTCAGTAAACATATCGACTGGAAGTGAAAATAAAAAGTAACACGAAGGAATTACAGGAACTATTTTAGACTGGGGACTACTTTATGACAAAGAACTGCTGTAAACCTCCGCTGAACGGCGCAAGAACATGACGCAGCGTCTCCAAAGACGCCTACGTCTGTAAACACAAATCCTGTCTACTAGACTAAACCTGGTAAGGATTGTTGAAGATGATCTCTGTTCAGCTCCTGACTTTGCGTTATTTCTCATCGTCTGTGAGGTTTTTAAACGTTCAGATACGTGTTTATGGAAGTAGGTCTCTTTGGAACCGCTGTTGATTGTTGAAGCATCAGACAAAATGAAAGGTTCTCTTTAACGTTCTAATGCTTCAACATGACCTAGGAGCTGTTTTAACCAGTAGTTTGTCACCGATCTGCAGCAGTGTCTCCCCTGATCTGACTAGCCATGAGTTCTGAGACGTCACCCACTTTGAGTGATGTCACCGGTTTGTGTAGTCTGTACTGTAGATATATAACTGATAGAACCTCTAGTAAACTCCTCTTCAGGTTGTCTCCAAACTGATCTGAGACCTGGTCCAGACCCATCTGGACTAAACTCTCCTCCAAACAGATGTGTGAAGTGAAAACTCTGATCTGTAACACCCAACTGGACCTGAAGTCCTACCAGTCCAATCTGTGAGGGGGAATTAAAGGAGACAAAAATATAAAACCGACAATACAGACGTGTCAGAGCTGGTGAAAGGATTTCTGCTGGAGATGTTAAGCTGCTGCTGACAGCTTCCTGACAAACATTCGATTCAGATTATTTTACTGCAGGATGGTCGAATAAAAGCAGGAACATTAAAGTTTAGATGAACAAACAGCAGAGAAGGAAGGATGACATAAAGAGGGCAGCAGGCGAAGCAGGGGGGGGGGGGTGAAGCTCAGAGATTTGACTCTGAGAATAATGAGCACCAAAAAATATATATAAATACTCTCAACACTGACAAGTGTCTCACCTG
The DNA here is from genome assembly GCA_006937965.1 of Callopanchax toddi. Taxonomy (NCBI): domain Eukaryota; kingdom Metazoa; phylum Chordata; class Actinopteri; order Cyprinodontiformes; family Nothobranchiidae; genus Callopanchax; species Callopanchax toddi. The sequence goes on along the minus strand of SSNR01000679.1, from coordinate 71,847 downwards.
CAGTCTTTAACTCACGCTGACCTACATTTCTACAAACACAGCTACAATATTTATGTCTAACATCAGATTTCCTCCAAACGACAGAATCTCTTTTATAGGAGCAGGTTGACATTTAGAGAAACTCCCAGACAGCCGAAGCTCGACTGTCAGAGCTGAAAACATAACGCTGTCAGAGCCAACAGTGAGTCAGCGCTGACAGACATCACAGCGTCCACAGGGACAGGACAAAGGGACATGTGTACAGGACAGAAATACGTCTACGGGACAGAAACGCGTCTACGGGACAGAAACACGTCTACGGGACAGAAACGCGTCTACGGGACAGAAACGCGTCTACGGGACAGAAACGCGTCTACAGGACAGAAATATGTCTACGGGACAGAAACATGTCTACGGGACAGAAACGCGTCTACGGGACAGAAACGCGTCTACGGGACAGAAACGCGTCTACGGGACAGAAACGCGTCTACGGGACAGAAATATGTCTACAGGCAACAATACATCTACGGGACAGAAACGCGTCTACGGGACAGAAACTCGTCTACAGGACAGAAACTCGTCTACGGGACAGAAACTCGTCTACGGGACAGAAACGCGTCTACGGGACAAAAATGCGTCTACGGGACAGAAACGCGTCTACGGGACAGAAACGCATCTATGGGACAGAAACGCGTCTACGGGACAGAAATACGTCTACGGGACAGAAACACGTCTACGGGACAGAAACGCGTCTACGGGACAAAAATACGTCTACGGGACAGAAACGCGTCTACGGGACAGAAACACGTCTACAGGACAGAAATATGTCTATAGGCAACAATACATCTACGGGACAGAAACTCGTCTACAGGACAGAAATATGTCTACAGGCAACAATACATCTACAGGACAGAAACGCGTCTACAGGACAGAAACTCGTCTACAGGACAGAAACTCGTCTACAGGACAGAAACTCGTCTACAGGACAGAAACGCGTCTACAGGACAGAAATATGTCTATAGGCAACAATACATCTACGGGACAGAAACTCGTCTACAGGACAGAAATATGTCTATAGGCAACAATACATCTACGGGACAGAAACTCGTCTACAGGACAGAAATATGTCTACAGGCAACAATACATCTACGGGACAGAAACGCGTCTACAGGACAGAAATATGTCTACAGGCAACAATACATCTACGGGACAGAAACGCATCTATGGGACAGAAACGCATCTACGGGACAGAAATACATCTACGGGACAGAAACACGTCTACGGGACAGAAACTCGTCTACGGGACAGAAATGCGTCTACGGGACAGAAACTCGTCTACAGGACAGAAATATGTCTACGGGACAGAAACATGTCTACGGGACAGAAACGCGTCTACGGGACAGAAACGCGTCTACGGGACAGAAACGCGTCTACGGGACAGAAACGCGTCTACAGGACAGAAATATGTCTACGGGACAGAAACGCGTCTACGGGACAGAAATACGTCTACGGGACAGAAATATGTCTACGGGACAGAAATATGTCTACGGGACAGAAACGCGTCTACGGGACAGAAACACATCTACGGGACAGAAACACGTCTACGGGACAGAAACATGTCTACGGGACAGAAATACGTCTACGGGACAGAAACGCGTCTACGGGACAGAAACGCGTCTACGGGACAGAAACGCGTCTATGGGACAGAAACGCGTCTACGGGACAGAAATATGTCTACAGGCAACAATACATCTACAGGACAGAAACGCGTCTACAGGACAGAAATATGTCTATTGGCAACAATACATCTACGGGACAGAAACTCGTCTACAGGACAGAAATATGTCTATAGGCAACAATACATCTACGGGACAGAAACTCGTCTACAGGACAGAAATATGTCTACAGGCAACAATACATCTACGGGACAGAAACGCGTCTACAGGACAGAAATATGTCTACAGGCAACAATACATCTACAGGACAGAAACGCGTCTACAGGACAGAAATATGTCTACAGGCAACAATACATCTACGGGACAGAAACGCGTCTACAGGACAGAAATATGTCTACAGGCAACAATACATCTACAGGACAGAAACTCGTCTACAGGACAGAAACTCGTCTACAGGACAGAAACTCGTCTACGGGACAGAAATATGTCTACAGGCAACAATACATCTACGGGACAGAAACGCGTATACAGGACAGAAATATGTCTACAGGCAACAATACATCTACAGGACAGAAACTCGTCTACAGGACAGAAACTCGTCTACAGGACAGAAACTCGTCTACAGGACAGAAACTCGTCTACGGGACAGAAATATGTCTACAGGCAACAATACATCTACAGGACAGAAACTCGTCTACAGGACAGAAACTCGTCTACAGGACAGAAACTCGTCTACGGGACAGAAACTCGTCTACGGGACAGAAACGCGTATACGGGACAGAAATATGTCTACAGGCAACAATACATCTACGGGACAGAAACGCGTCTACGGGACAGAAACGCGTATACGGGACAGAAATATGTCTACAGGACAGAAATATGTCTACAGGCAAAAATACATCTACGGGACAGAAACTCGTCTACGGGACAGAAACGCGTCTACGGGACAGAAATGCGTCTACGGGACAGAAACTCGTCTACGGGACAGAAACGCGTCTACGGGACAGAAACGCGTCTACGGGACAGAAACTCGTCTACGGGACAGAAACGCGTATACAGGACAGAAATATGTCTACAGGACAGAAATATGTCTACAGTACACGAAATGCGTATACAGGACAGAAATGCGTCTACGGGACAGAAATGCGTCTACGGGACAGAAATGCGTCTACGGGACAGAAATGCGTCTACGGGACAGAAATGTGTCTACAGGACAGAAATACGTCTACAGGCAACAATACATCTACGGGACAGAAATGCGTCTACGGGACAGAAATGCGTCTACGGGACAGAAATGTGTCTACAGGACAGAAATACGTCTACAGGCAACAATACATCTACGGGACAGAAATACATCTACGGGACAGAAACTCGTCTACGGGACAGAAATGCGTCTACGGGACAGAAACATGTCTATGGGACTGAAGCATTCTCACCCGCTCTCATTTCTGCAGCATGTCGTTTCACACAGATGTCTCTGTCCACATGCTAGTTTCAAAGTTTGGAGGGACCTGGAGGGCGCCGGTGCATGGCATCCCCGCCTCCGCCGTACCCCAGAGCAGCTGAGGCTACAATGTAGTTTATCACCACCAGTGTGTGAATGTGTGTGTATGGGTGACTGTACAGTGCTTTGGGGAGTGTAGAACACTCTAGAAAGCGCTCTAAAAATTCAGGACATTTACCATTCTGTCTGGAACCAAGAACCCTCTGAATCAATACTAAACATCTAGAGCTGCTGCAGCTTCTCAACAGAAAAGAGAACTTCATCCTTCCAAAGTATCAGCAGAGAATGGAGGTCAGTCTGTGACTTTCCTCTGAGTTTTTAACCTACAACTCCCACGGTGACCGACAGCAGTTCCATCAGAGATAAGCAGAATTAAAGCTGCTGAGGTGCACATATTAACCTGAGACGATCGATCAGCTCAGAGCAGCTGGAATACTAAAGACCCAGGAGTCTGATCGCCACCAGCTGCCTGAATAATAACGCTCAGAGTCCTGCAGCTTCTCATCTGTGATCAATGTGGTTCTGTGCTGCTCTAAAGTCAACTTCACATCAGACTGCTTCCTGTCCGACGGCAGCTCCATCTGGTTCCACTCAGTTGTTGTTTCATCCATCGTTAGCAAGAAAAGTCTCAACGAGGACTTCACTGGATGAAATAGACCTTCAGAGTCCATATATGGATCAAAATACACTAAAAAAAACGCTGGTTCTGCATCGGTCTGAAGGTCTGAGGTGAACTTAAAGGTCTGAGGTGGACCTAAAGGTCTGAGGTGAACTTAAAGGTCTGAGGTGGACCTGAAGGTCTGAGGTGGACCTAAAGGTCTGAGGTGGACATGAAGGTCTGAGGTGGACCTAAAGGTCTGAGGTGGACCTAAAGGTCTGAGGTGGACCTAAAGGTCTGAGGTGGACATGAAGGTCTGAGGTGGACCTAAAGGTCTGAGGTGGACCTGAAGGTCTGAGGTGAACTTAAAGGTCTGAGGTGGACCTAAAGGTCTGAGGTGGACCTNGTTTCACACAGATGTCTCTGTCCACATGCTAGTTTCAAAGTTTGGAGGGACCTGGAGGGCGCCGGTGCATGGCATCCCCGCCTCCGCCGTAGCCCAGAGCAGCTGAGGCTACAATGTAGTTTATCACCACCAGTGTGTGAATGTGTGTGTATGGGTGACTGTACAGTGCTTTGGGGAGTGTAGAACACTCTAGAAAGCGCTCTAAAAATTCAGGACATTTACCATTCTGTCTGGAACCAAGAACCCTCTGAATCAATACTAAACATCTAGAGCTGCTGCAGCTTCTCAACAGAAAAGAGAACTTCATCCTTCCAAAGTATCAGCAGAGAATGGAGGTCAGTCTGTGACTTTCCTCTGAGTTTTTAACCTACAACTCCCACGGTGACCGACAGCAGTTCCATCAGAGATAAGCAGAATTAAAGCTGCTGAGGTGCACATATTAACCTGAGACGATCGATCAGCTCAGAGCAGCTGGAATACTAAAGACCCAGGAGTCTGATCGCCACCAGCTGCCTGAATAATAACACTCAGAGTCCTGCAGCTTCTCATCTGTGATCAATGAGGTTCTGTGCTGCTCTAAAGTCAACTTCACATCAGACTGCTTCCTGTCCGACGGCAGCTCCATCTGGTTCCACTCAGTTGTTGTTTCATCCATCGTTAGCAAGAAAAGTCTCAACGAGGACTTCACTGGATGAAATAGACCTTCAGAGTCCATATATGGATCAAAATACACTAAAAATAACGCTGGTTCTGAATCGGTCTGAAGGTCTGAGGTGAACTTAAAGGTCTGAGGTGGACCTAAAGGTCTGAGGTGGACCTAAAGGTCTGAGGTGGACCTAAAGGTCTGAGGTGGACCTAAAGGTCTGAGGTGGACCTAAAGGTCTGAGGTGGACCTAAAGGTCTGAGGTGAACTTAAAGGTCTGAGGTGGACCTGAAGGTCTGAGGTGGACCTAAAGGTCTGAGGTGGACCTAAAGGTCTGAGGTGGACCTAAAGGTCTGAGGTGAACTTAAAGGTCTGAGGTGGACCTGAAGGTCTGAGGTGGACCTGAAGGTCTGAGGTGGACCTGAAGGTCTGAGGTGGACCTGAAAGTCTGAGGTGGGCCTAAAGTTCTGAGGTGGGCCTAAAGGTCTGAGGTGGACCTGAAGGTCTGATGTGGACCTAAAGGTCTGAGGTGGACCTGAAGGTCTGAGGTGGACCTGAAGGTCTGAGGTAAACTTAAAGGTCTGAGGTGGACCTGAAGGTCTGATGTGGACCTGAAGGTCTGATGTGGACCTGAAGGTCTGATGTGGGCCTAAAGGTCTGATGTGGACCTAAAGGTCTGAGGTAAACTTAAAGGTCTGAGGTGGACCTGAAGGTCTGAGGTAAACTTAAAGGTCTGAGGTGGACCTAAAGGTATCATGTGGACCTAAAGGTCTTAGGTGGACCTAAAGGTCTGAGCTGGACCTGAGGGTCTGAGGTGAACTTAAAGGTCTGAGGTGGACCTAAAGGTCTGAGGTGGACCTGAAGGTCTGATGTGGACCTAAAGGTCTGAGGTGGACCTGAAGGTCTGAGGTGGACCTGAAGGTCTGAGGTAAACTTAAAGGTCTGAGGTGGACCTGAAGGTCTGATGTGGACCTGAAGGTCTGATGTGGACCTGAAGGTCTGATGTGGGCCTAAAGGTCTGATGTGGACCTAAAGGTCTGAGGTAAACTTAAAGGTCTGAGGTGGACCTGAAGGTCTGAGGTAAACTTAAAGGTCTGAGGTGGACCTAAAGGTATCATGTGGACCTAAAGGTCTTAGGTGGACCTAAAGGTCTGAGCTGGACCTGAGGGTCTGAGGTGAACTTAAAGGTCTGAGGTGGACCTAAAGGTCTGAGGTGGACCTGAAGGTCTGATGTGGACCTAAAGGTCTGAGGTGGACCTGAAGGTCTGAGGTGGACCTGAAGGTCTGAGGTANGATATATTCACTTTTATATGGACATTTACATTTCCTGCAAATGTCTCACAATTAGAAAAAGAGCCTGCAGGACACAAACTAGAGAACTTCATCATCTGTCTGCAGCTCTTTCCACCACCTCCAGACTGAAACACCTGTCATAGGTTCAAGTCAACAAGCTGCAGAACCTCCAACTTCTTGTTGTTGTTTTGTTGTTTCCCCTCTTATCAGTTCACTGATTGATCAATACAAACCACAGCAGCATCAATAAGCAGCTGCTCATCTTCGGTCCTGATGCCAATTTTACCAATTGAGCCCAAGTTAAACCTGTTTAACGTCAATTTTACACCAGTTAACCCAGTCTGACACCAACTTACCACTATAGATAACACTGGTTTAACCCATTTTCTATACTATTATTGTTTATATTCATTTAACTGTAGTTGTTTTTTATGAATTGTTTTTTGTTGTAACTGTTTCCTGTCAGTGTGCTACTGCTATAACAAATGTACTAAAGTGATAATATGCAGTTTTGCTTGTTTGGGCGCCCTCTGGTGTCCGTTTTAAATCACTGCATTACACAAGTTAGCATATTGTTTCAGCTTCTAAACGCCTAAATCTACCTGTTGAAATGTCTCCTCAGCCTTCATAGCTTTCTACAGGAGCGGTTATTTACTCCTTCAAAGAAATCAGCTGTGTTCAAGCAGGGTGTTGTTTTAAAATAATAATAAAGATTTCCAACATGTGGAAACACTATGAGAGAATCATTTTTTGCAGTGTTCAAGCTGACCCACGGTCTGCCTCGTTTTCAATGAGGGGTCCGGGTCACTCAGGTCTCTGTTGTTTAAAGACTAGTGTGGGAATGGGATCGCCTCAGTCCGGTACTGGTTTTACTTTTCAGATAGAGGTAGGGTCTGGGTTCGTACCGAGCCGAACTGACACCTCCGTCCGCTCGGACCTCGGTGTCAGACCGGGACTGGAGCCATAACACCTGCTCCCTGCTGAACTGAACCGGACCGGACCGTACGGCGAGAAAGGAGCAGGAATAAACCTTAAAGGCTAGAGACCGTCCAGTTTCACCGCCGATTGATTTCGGTTTTCACGGTGGAAGGAGCGGAGAGTTGAGTTCCGTTACCGGGTAGACCGGTGAAGAGAGTGACCTGATGAGATCTGAGGAGCGGGTGGGAGGGAGGACACGGGCTGCGTCAAGGAGCTGCAGGAAATCTGATGCTGACAAGCGCTCCGCCTTGCTTCAAACACAAGTTGCGTTAAATGTGTTTTTTTTTTTTTTTTTTT
>SSNR01000679.1:47293-64460 GCA_006937965.1 Callopanchax toddi | reverse complement strand
GGTCTTAGGTGGACCTAAAGGTCTGAGCTGGACCTGAGGGTCTGAGGTGAACTTAAAGGTCTGAGGTGGACCTAAAGGTCTGAGGTGGACCTGAAGGTCTGATGTGGACCTAAAGGTCTGAGGTGGACCTGAAGGTCTGAGGTGGACCTGAAGGTCTGAGGTAAACTTAAAGGTCTGAGGTGGACCTGAAGGTCTGATGTGGACCTGAAGGTCTGAGGTAAACTTAAAGGTCTGAGGTGGACCTAAAGGTCTGATGTGGACCTGAAGGTCTGAGGTGGACCTAAAGGTCTGATGTGGACCTAAAGGTCTGAGGTGGACCTAAAGGTCTGAGGTGGACCTGAAGGTCTGAGGTGAACTTAAAGGTCTGAGGTGGACCTAAAGGTCTGAGGTGGACCTGAAGGTCTGAGGTGAACTTAAAGGTCTGAGGTGAACCTAAAGGTCTGAGGTGGACCTGAAGGTCTGAGGTGGACCTAAAGGTCTGAGGTGGGCCTGAAGGTCTGAGGTGGACATGAAGGTCTGATGTGGACCTAAAGGTCTGAGGTGGACCTGAAGGTCTGATGTGGACCTGAAGGTCTGATGTGGACCTGAAGGTCTGAGGTAAACTTAAAGGTCTGATGTGGACCTGAAGGTCTGAGGTGGACCTGAAGGTCTGATGTGGACCTAAAGGTCTGAGGTGGACCTGAAGGTCTGATGTGGACCTAAAGGTCTGAGGTGGACCTGAAGGTCTGAGGTAAACTTAAAGGTCTGATGTGGACCTGAAGATCTGAGGTAAACTTAAAGGTCTGAGGTGGACCTGAAGGTCTGAGGTGGACCTGAAGGTCTGATGTGGACCTAAAGGTCTGAGGTGGACCTGAAGGTCTGAGGTGGACCTGAAGGTCTGAGGTAAACTTAAAGGTCTGATGTGGACCTAAAGGTCTGAGGTGGACCTGAAGGTCTGAGGTGGACCTGAAGGTCTGAGGTGGACCTGAAGGTCTGAGGTAAACTTAAAGGTCTGATGTGGACCTGAAGGTCTGAGGTGGACCTGAAGGTCTGATGTGGACCTGAAGGTCTGAGGTGGACCTGAAGGTCTGATGTGGACCTGAAGGTCTGAGGTGGACCTGAAGGTCTGATGTGGACCTGAAGGTCTGAGGTGGACCTGAAGGTCTGAGGTGGACCTGAAGGTCTGATGTGGACCTGAAGGTCTGAGGTAAACTTAAAGGTCTGATGTGGACCTGAAGGTCTGAGGTGGACCTGAAGGTCTGAGGTGGACCTAAAGGTCTGAGGTGGACCTGAAGGTCTGAGGTGGACCTAAAGGTCTGAGGTGGACCTGAAGGTCTGAGGCGGAGCTACATTAAACTAAAACCTCCAACTAAAAACAGCTGTTTCAGCTCCATCTGACCTTCATGGCGTAACAGAACTCTGGTCTTCATGTTGTAGTCTTCTCTGATGACGTTCTGAAAACCATCCATGGGAAGTTTCTTGTAGAAACTTCTGGAGAGGTCCTGTGTTCCTGTGACTGGAGGATCAGAATCCCACCCCACCCCCAAACACGGCTCAGATTTCACGCCGACGCTGCGACCGTCTGCAGACCTTCACGGAGTAACCGCTCCTGAGGGTTTCTGGGAGGTGGAGCGTTCTGGACTCCGAGTCTCTACAGAACAGACGTGTTAATTAAAGCTCCATTAAGTGTTGATGAAAAGCCCTCAGAGTGTCGTCACACCGACTCATTTTCATTCTAATGAGCTCTGCTGCAGCTTCACACCCAGACTGATCTGAGGTCAGACGAAGCCCAAGAGCACTTCAATGATAACCATGATTCTATTACACCGGTTCTACCGTTTGGAGCTGATTATGTTATTTGTTCTTATTTCTGGAAGTAGGCTGATGCAGTTCAGTACAAACATTCTAGTCCATGTTTAAGAGTTTAATTCTGGCAGTTTGTTCAAAGGAATTCCAGCAGATCTGTGATCAGTTTGTGTTTCTGTTTTTCTCCTGAATTCTGTGATTGAGCTTCATGTCAGTTTAAAATAAAACAAAACCCAACACATCAGCTCCTCCAGATGGAACAGTTCTCTGATACCCCTTTTCCACTGCCCTGGTTCCCGTGCCCGAGTTCGGAACCGGTTCTGCGCTTTTCCACTGAAGAAAACTGGTGCCGGAGCCGGAAAAACAGGTTCCGAACCGGCTCAGAAACGCTGCTGGTCCAGGCTCGGGAACCCGTGACGTGACAAGAGGCAGGCGGAGAAATCCCACGAAGAAGAAGAAAAAACATCTTTTGAAGCGATGATGGTGGACACTAGTGATGCGCGGGTTGTCTTTTACCCCGTGGGGACCGCGGGTTAATACATTTTTACCTTCAGTGCGGGGCGGTTTGGGGCGGGTTCAAATCAGGGGTTGCATTATCAGAAAATTTCCATCCGTCTTCCTCTGCGAGGTCGGATCAGGAGGGCAACAGCCTGCCAGGCTTCAGCCACCTCGCTCCTCCGGGGATCCTAGGCGCTAAAACACATCCCTCCAGCCAAACTTTCCTTTATTGTCTGTGTCTGTGCGTGCATGTGTGTGTGCGCGCACGCACAGGCAAACACTGACAGAGCAGCTGTAATGACAGGCTGAGAGACGTCCGTTTCTCGCCCGATGACCGCTGTGGCCTCATTTATAAAACTTATAAAATAAATATATATGTTTATCATTTATTATAAAATTTATAAAAACAAAAAACGAGTCGGAAAGGGGGGGAGTCACTTTCTCTGCAAACTTTAGGATTTATAAAAGAAAACATGACAGAGATATTATGTGCTCTGCAAACTTTGAACTTTGCATTTATAAGCACATTTTAGAGATGGTTAAAAAAACTTTTTATTTTGGAGACGTCAGACTAAATAAAAGCACTTTCAGTCAAATATTATACTGTGTTTTTAATTTGTTGGGTCGGGGCGGGTTATAAAAGTAGACGCAGCGATGAGTGACCTGTGACGTGTTATCACGTGGCTCCCGCTGAAATGCAGACCGGTTCTCAGCAGCTCCTAGTTCAGAACCGGCCGAGCACCGGCTCCTGGCACCAGTGTAGTCGAAAAGAGGTATGAAGAGCCCGAGTCATGGTACCAGGGTCAGCTGCACTTCCAACAACAAACTAGATCCAAAAACATGCTTAACCTTTACCAATTCATACAAGCTGCATCTCCACTTAACAGGAAGTCATTCAGCTAAAACAACAGTTACCACCTAAACAAAACACAGTGTCAACAACAAGCAAAAACTAAGCACTAATGCAACGATTACACAACTCGACGCAAACCAAACAAACATATCAGTTAAAAGCCCAGGCTCCACAGACTCCAGCAATATAAGCTTCACTCTACAAGAAAAACTCCACCAGTCAAAGAACCAACCATAAACAAGCCAAGACAAACTGCATCAAGCAGCTGTAACCATAAATCCTTTAAGTGGTTTTTTATCTATTTAAACCACCGATACCCACCAGAATCAGAATCATTGTGCTTTCTAGTGGGTTTAAAGTGTTTTATAATATTCATATAATCAAAATATGGAGCTCAAAATGTGCCAAAATAACTCACTTATTTACGTCTGTCAAACGTTCATCATTTATACTTATAGAACTGGTCCTGGTCCAGGTCTTGGTCACACGTTGTTCTATGGTTTTCTACAGCTTTAGGGTTTGTTTCTACATCATTTCAATGAGATACTCACTTTAAAGATCACAATTCTTTTACGCAAAGGGGAAATGTTAAAAATGAATTCACTCTAACCAATAACATTTCATCCTTACACCCCTGGAGTAATCTGATGAATGTTTCCTTCATGATGATACCAAAATAAATACAAAAATATTACAGTTGCTGAGATATATTCACTTTTATATGGACATTTACATTTCCTGCAAATGTCTCACAATGAGAAAAAGAGCCTGCAGGACACAAACTAGAGAACTTCATCATCTGTCTGCAGCTCTTTCCACCACCTCCAGACTGAAACACCTGTCATAGGTTCAAGTCAACAAGCTGCAGAACCTCCAACTTCTTGTTGTTGTTTTGTTGTTTCCCCTCTTATCAGTTCACTGATTGATCAATACAAACCACAGCAGCATCAATAAGCAGCTGCTCATCTTCGGTCCTGATGCCAATTTTACCAATTGAGCCCAAGTTAAACCTGTTTAACGTCAATTTTACACCAGTTAACCCAGTCTGACACCAACTTACCACTATAGATAACACTGGTTTAACCCATTTTCTATACTATTATTGTTTATATTCATTTAACTGTAGTTGTTTTTTATGAATTGTTTTTTGTTGTAACTGTTTCCTGTCAGTGTGCTACTGCTATAACAAATGTACTAAAGTGATCATATGCAGTTTTGCTTGTTTGGGCGCCCTCTGGTGTCCGTTTTAAATCACTGCATTACACAAGTTAGCATATTGTTTCAGCTTCTAAACGCCTAAATCTACCTGTTGAAATGTCTCCTCAGCCTTCATAGCTTTCTACAGGAGCGGTTATTTACTCCTTCAAAGAAATCAGCTGTGTTCAAGCAGGGTGTTGTTTTAAAATAATAATAAAGATTTCCAACATGTGGAAACACTATGAGAGAATCATTTTCTGCAGTGTTCAAGCTGACCCACGGTCTGCCTCGTTTTCAATGAGGGGTCCGAGTCACTCAGGTCTCTGTTGTTTAAAGACTAGTGTGGGAATGGGATCGCCTCGGTCCGGTACTGGTTTTACTTTTCAGATAGAGGTAGGGTCTGGGTTCGTACCGAGCCGAACTGACACCTCCGTCCGCTCGGACCTCGGTGTCAGACCGGGACTGGAGCCGTAACACCTGCTCCCTGCTGAACTGAACCGGACCGGACCGTACGGCGAGAAAGGAGCAGGAATAAACCTTAAAGGCTAGAGACCGTCCAGTTTCACCGCCGATTGATTTCGGTTTTCACGGTGGAAGGAGCGGAGAGTTGAGTTCCGTTACCGGGTAGACCGGTGAAGAGAGTGACCTGATGAGATCTGAGGAGCGGGTGGGAGGGAGGACACGGGCTGCGTCAAGGAGCTGTAGGAAATCTGATGCTGACAAGCGCTCCGCCTTGCTTCAAACAAAAGTTGCGTTAAATGTGTTTTGTTTTTTTTTACGCGTTATGTCTTCCAAATTAATCGTCACAGTTAACGCGTTGAATTTGACAGCACTAATTTTTTTGTTATTTATGGGTTTTTGTTTTTTTCTTTAAAGGGATACTATGCAGTTTTGCTTGTTTTGGCTCCCCCTAGTGTCCGTTTTAAATCCCTACAGTAAAAACGTTAGCACCATAGTTTCTGCTCAGAAAGCCCTAAATCTACCTGTTAAATGTCTCCTCAGCCTTCACTGCTTTCTACTGGAGCGGTTCATCACTCATTCAAAGAAATCAGCTGTTCAAGCAGGGAGAGATGGGAAAAATCAGGAATCATGAGCTAAAAACACTCCGGAGCTAGCATAGCAGCTAGCCACATTGGGTTAGCCTAACCCTCTGAGATACGTGACTTTGTGAGACTTCAGGGCACCGGACCAGAGACTCAGAAGTTACAAATGTGGTATTCTGGATCCAAGCAGCAGATGGGCTGAGGGACTTTTCATTTAAAGGGTCAGATTAGCTCAGACTGGATCAAGGAACAGATTTAAAATAGGAAAAGGTTGCAAAGTATGCCTTTAAACACCAGTTTGACACCAATTAATTCCCATATATAACCATAGTTTTACATCATTAAGACCAGGTTAATATTGTATCTATGACAATATTAAACAGTTAAACCAGTTTACTACTAATGTAGACCAGTCAGCGAGGTGAAACTCACCCCTGTTTGTCTCCATCCACCAGGATCCGGACCAGGATGCCTGTAACAGCCACCAGGATCGGATAGTGGTCCACACTCTCCAGACCTGAATGTGCACACACACACACACACACTTGAGTTTGGTTCTGGTCGTTGAAGAACATCAAGTCAACGTTTCAGGACAGCGGTCAACGTGTGAAGAGTCAGAACCAAACTGTGTAACGGATCAGAGTTCTGTCTGGACCTCGGAGGAGTTTAGAGCAAAGAGACACGATTTAAACTTTTAATTTGTTTCTGTTTTATGTTCAAAGTCATCCTGGAGTTTCATTCTCTCCCTGTGATTCTGAAAAGTTTAAAGTGCCTGTGACTCCATATTTAAATCACTTTATATTAAACAGGTGTAATCTTTGATGCCTCTAGATTAGCGTTGCACCATTATAACTCAAAATACGCTGTAATTATTTCCTAACGAGCAACTCAGAGATCAGAAGAAAGCGCCGCCTTCCGGTTCTGCTGGGTTTCTCCTTATTTGGCAGCCTGACACTTCTGCTGCAGTAGGGGGCAGTGCCCAGTAGGGGGCAGTGCCCAGTAGGGGGCAGTGCCCAGCAGGGGGCAGTGTCGTCGCGTGAACGAGAAACGAAACTGAAACTAAACACTACACGGTCTGTGGGCAATGGCGGCGGCACTGCCTCGCTCCAGGTGTCGTGAACATGCATGTGGGCGGAGAATTTACCATATAAGCAAGTCCGGATCACTATGACCTCATAGCGGGCTGGAGTGAAAAAAACGGTTTGAAACCTGGGTCTGAAATCTGGAAGAGCTTCTCACTGGCTGGACTAGGAGGCAGATGGACGCCATTTGTTGCTCTTTCTGGCAGGTTGAAGGTGAGAACTCAACGTTGCAACATGATAAATAAGTCAGAAAACACAGAAAACGATGTCATGGGCACTTTAAACACAAATCATCCTGTTACGTTTTATGGTAAATAAAGACCTGTCTCTACAGTTGGAGCTGGAGGTTTTTTAAACTTTAGGACTTTTTAAAGTTCAGTCTGCTGACCTACACAGGTCTGGATGAGGGAGCATGAAGCTGCTCGGGTTCCTGCTGCTGACAGAAACTCATTTTCACCTGCTGTAAACGTCCTCGCTCATCAGGACAAAGACGAACCGTCTCAGGTTTCCTGTAGATTTAATTCACAGGTTGCTCCACCTGATTTAGTTACAGTAGAGCTTTTGAGGCGGAACGTGTCTGATATGACTTCAGTCTGCAGTGAAACGTCTGATTCCACACAGAAGATCCTCTAATGAGCTTTAATTAAACTGGAACAATCAACACAAACGGAAAACAAGCTCAGATTTAATTAGAATGTGTCACGGCTGCAGCTTCTTTTACACAACAAACAAGAACATTCAGCTGTCGACCAGAACATGAAATTATCTGTAATTAGATCCATCGATCCAGTGACATCACTTCTGCTTCAGCAGTTAACCTGAAACAGAGCTGGAGCTCAGAGACAGCGATGGACAGACCACTGGTCGTGTGTGTGTGTGTGTGAGTGTGTGTGTGTGTGTGTGTGTGTGTGCGTGCGTGTGTACCTGGCAGTCTCAGGTTGACGACTCGATCAAACAGGTTTTTCTCAGCTGTCACTCTGTTTAACACCTGGTTCAGCAGCTGCAGAGGAAACAGTTTTCATTTAAACCACATGGACTCATCCTCTGCTGGGTTCACAGTCCAGTCCAGAACTCCTGATCCAGTCCAGAACCCAAGATCAGGTCTTCAGACATGGAGTTTTTCTTTGACTTTATCTGGTGAAGAACGCTGGATCCTAACTACGACAAGATGATCCACAAACAGCTGTTAGACGAAACGTGTCCTACAGCCGATGTTCAGCTGAAGGACGACACTTCACTCGGGTCCGACTTCAGGTTCCTCCATCTTGAAGGCTGTGACTCAGTCTGCAGGATGAACTGAATCAACAATTCTTCTGAAAACGTTCGGACACCAGAACTGAAACCGACTAAAACAATCAGCTGGGAAGGAAAGCAGGATTAGATGAGAAATGGATCAGTGGTTCTGGACTGGATCAGTGGTTCTGGACTGGATCAGAGGTTCTAGACTGGATCAGTGGTTCTGGACTAGATCGGGGGTTCTGAACCGGACTATGAACATGGTCTAGGTGCTTTAGTAAACAGGTCTGATTTTAAAGCATCAAAGTAAAACTAGATAAAAGAGAAGTTGTTGTAAAAATAAAAAATCTTCCCACCTCCGTCCTCAGCAGCGGTAAATAAATAAACTCTACCTTGGCACCATCTGGTTTGTGTGTTCTGGTACTTTAACTGACTCGAGAACAGGTGAGCTGACCGAGTGTTACCTGAGCGAGACGTCGCAGCAGCAGCTCTGCTGACGGACGCGACCAGTCCAGGAAGATCTCCGGTACCAGCGTGACAGTCATCTCCAGAACCCGCAGCAGGCTGACGGACAGGTCAAAGCAGGTCGCACACACCTGTGTACGGGTCCATGTCACAAGTCAACATTCAGACTAACAGAACCAACTTTGCTGGTGAGATGTGATTACCTTCAGCTGACGAGTGTCAACAAAGTTCCTCTCTGGACGCTCTGCAGCCTGCTGGATCTAAAACAAGACCAATCAATAGAATCAAGAAGAACCAAACAATCACAGAGCCTTAATCTACATTTACGACCTCACTCAAGCATGCTCCGGTTACAACGCTGCTCTAAGAAACTCCACTCTTCTGCTGTGAACCACCTTACCACAGGGGTCCCCCAAGGCTCAATACTGGGACTTCTTCTCTTCCATATACACCACCTCACTGGCTCAGACCATCCAGTCACATGGCTTCTCCTACCACTATGCTGACGACACCCAGCTCTACCCGTCATTCTCACCTGTTGACTACGATCTCAGCACCACTCTGGGACCGTCTCACTGACGTATCGACATCATCACCAACTAAACCTCCCTGCCCACCAACTAAACCTCCCTACCCACAAACTAAACCTCCCTACCCACCAACTAAACCTCCCTACCCACCAACTAAACCTCCCTACCCACCAACTAAACCTCCCTGTCCACCAACTAAACCTCCCTACCCACCAACTAAACCTCCCTACCCACCAACTAAACCTCCCTACCCACCAACTAAACCTCCCTACCCACCAACTAAACCTCCCTGTCCACCAACTAAACCTCCCTGTCCACCAACTAAACCTCCCTACCCACCAACTAAACCTCCCTACCCACCAACTAAACCTCCCTACCCACCAACTAAACCTCCCTACCCACCAACTAAACCTCCCTACCCACCAACTAAACCTCCCTACCCACCAACTAAACCTCCCTGTCCACCTTCACAACCTAACAGAATCCCCATCTCTGGCTTCATCATACAGCTACGTGGGTTAGTGATCAAAGACCAGTAGATGGGTCGTCTCAGACACTCCATTTTACTGAACTGCATTGTTTCACATATGAAAGATCAGAGCAGACCTACTACAACACACCACCCAGCCCCTGTGCAGTCTATGGTCATCTCCCACCTCGTCCTTCTACCTGGTCTCCAGCCTGGACTGGTAAACCTCTACCAATGGTTCAGAACGCAGCAGCGCCTTTGGTCTTCAACCAGCCTAAAAGAGCACATGTCCCTCCTCTGTTCATGGAGCTCCACTGGCTACCTTTAGCTGCTGCATCAAACTCAGGTTTATGGAGACCCTCAGGGCATTTTCCTTGGCCACCTTTTTAAATCAGAACTCCCGTTTCATTATTTTATTTTCCTGTAATGAAGCTCTTCTTGTGGTGTTTGCAGAACGTATTTCTGCTCTGATAAACTCAGTTCTCCTCCTCAGACCTAAAGTCTGACCTGAACACAACGCTCTGAGAGGAACGCGTCTCACCTCCTGGATCATCCCGATGAACTCGGAGAAAGCCCAGTTGAGCTGGTTGAGGACGCTGTTGAGGAAAGAAGCCGCCATGTCTTTGTCCAGACTGAGCAGCTCTGCCATGTGTCTCTGCAGCAACAACGACGGACACGGCTCTGGACCAATCAGACGACAGAGGACAGGTCAGGTCAGGGAGGGAAACACATTCACAGACCGGACCCAGGAAGTCCATATATGGAGCGGGAAAAGGTGAAGCGCTACACACCTCACACAGGTTTACACATGAACAGTTCACACTAAGTTTAAAATGGGGTTTTATAAACATTTAAGACGTTTTTATCTCACCATGTTTTTTATTTAAATTCAAATTTTCATCAGGACAAAAGGAAACATCCTCAGATGGAAAAGTTCTGGCAGAAAATTATCCGTTTTTATGGACAAACACTCAAAACAATTTCACGTCCTAAATATGTTTGTGCTGCATCAATTTCAGTTACAATTTTAAGAAAATAAAACATTCTCAAAACAAAAAACACATTCAAATTCAAGCATTTTCTGTTATTTTAAACATCCATAAGAACCCATTATTTATTTACACATTATTCAACCTGTGACATCATAATTTAAAATAATCTCCCTGTGAACCAGGCTGAGGAGATCTCTTACTCAAAGACTTCACCAGGTTAAAGTTAAAAACTCATCTGATTTATTCTGTAATCTATGAACGGGGGACGTCTGCTGTTTGAAAGCTTGTAATTCTTTTTACCGTTTTGTTTAAATATTTTCTCTATCTTCTTCATTTTGAGCAAATAAAAACAAACATGAGAAAGAACAAGGAGAAAGTCAAATTAAAGGAGAGCAGAAAGACGGTCAGATGATGAAGGTTGAGGCGGTGATGAAGAGGAGGATGAAGGGAGGGAGGAGGCTTTCCTCCGAGAGCTCCGAGTCGTCTCCCAGGAAAACGATCCTCCTCCTCCTCAGAGGTCAGAGCTTCTGTTTCTACTCCTGTTAGCTCTCACTCCTACAGGGATGAAGCTGTAGTCCTTTCATAATTACAATAATTTAATAACTGCAGCTGATTTATCATCATATTCACTCTCCCGTCACTAACGTCCTCTCAGGTTATGAATCCTTTTTATCTGAACAAAGCTGCTCTCATCACACGGAAGGATTTTTTAAATTTCTGTTTGATTTTACTGGAATTGTTTCATCTTTGAAGCTCATCAGATTATTAGAGTTTATTATTATGAATCTGCAGAGAATAAAAAATAAACCTCAGTAATGTGAAGACTGTCAAGGGCTCTTTCTCTGCAGAAGAAAAACCAACCAGCTGAGGAACAAACGTACACTTCTTCACCGTTTAATGAGTCGGCCATTTTGTAGAGGTGTTGGTACTATTTTTCATTCACCTACGTAGGACTCATCATGTAGTACAGATAGCATAGCGTACGCATGTTATAAACTAGAAGCATTGTCACCTGAGCTGACAGAGCATAACGCTAACGGCTCATAAAAATGGGATTTCCAATTTGTATATACGAAACAGAAATATTAACAGCTTGTTTTGGATGGTAGGGTATGCAGTGGGGTGTGAAATCTTCATGAGTTTCCTTTATGATTCATTGGTTGTTAAATATGTCATATAGGAAACACTCAGTGATACTAGAGAAGTGAAATGAAGTTTATAGGATTTACACAAAGTCTTCAATAATAGTTTAACCCTCAGGCTTCACTGAGGACATTTTTGTCCATTTGGACAGTTTTTCCATCTTCGTCTGCACGCCATTTTAACACCGTTTGTGCAAATGGTACACATTTTTGTCACAAAACCCCTCTCTTGACAAATTTTGAAATTCAATTTGGAATTTTGAAAATAGATCAAGGGAACACTATGAAAAAACACACCATACTCTTGAGTCTTTAGTGGACAAAAACGTCAGTTTGTAAAAGTGGTTATAAAAAATGTATACATTCATTTGTATTTTTTTTGCTTTTTTTTCATAGATCTGTTAAACAACTCCAGCCCTGCTCAAAGAAATAAAAACTTCAATCATTTTGAGGATTTTAACTCTTGAAATGCCAGTTTGAGTACTCAAAGTCATCGATGTAATTTATGAAAAAAAAAACCACAAAACATGAGTTATTTTCTAAAAAAATTATTTTTTGTGCACGCATATTTTCTGCGCCGAGGATCTTTTAACAAGACGACCCGAAACGCTGCTCAAAATCTACTGAGGAACAAGTACAACGTTCTGGAGTCCCCAGACCTGGATATGATTGAGAATCTGTGGTGTGACTTTAAGAGAGCTGTCCGTGCTCGGAAGCCATCAAACCTGAATGAACTAGAGATGTTTTGTAAAGACGAATGGTCCAAAATACCTTCAACCAGGATCCAGACTCTCCTTAGAATCCATAGGACGCGTTTAGAGGCTGTTGTTTCTGCAAAAGGAGGATTTACTAAAGACTGAGTTCATTTCTTTTTTGTGGTGCCCAAATTTATGCACCTGCCTATTTTTGTTTAATTATTTCATACTTTCTGTAAATCCTATTAACTTAATTTCACTTCTCTAATATCACTGAGACTCCTTTATATTTAACTCTGACAACCAATGAATTATAAAGGAAACTCATGAGGATGAACTAACTCTCACTTCCGACTGTACAGGGTGCTACATGTAGGGCGTGAGTGAGAAACTCTGATCTTTAGTCCCGCCTCCAGTCCGATCAGCTGATCACAGGAAGCCGAACTCCACTGGTTTCTGGTTTATTGATCTTTGAGTCACTTTGCTGATTGTGTTGATGTGAAGCTGCTTCTTTAATCAATCTGAAGCCTAAATCCCATCTGGTTCAGTCCCCACTGACAGAACATCGATGCTGAAGGCCTGCAGCCTGAGAGCGAGCTGAGCAGCACAAAGTCCCAGGCATCGATTATTGATCAGCATTTATTGCTGCTGAAAATGCACCACACGCACTAACGTCTGACCTCTGAGCAGGAAACACGACCAACAGCACGGGTGGGATCACGACAGACAACACAAAGAACTTACTTTGGAAACTAGCAATGGACAGATCTCCTGAACAGCATGCAGGTGAGAAGCACACAGACGATGGTCAGTTAGCATGCAGCGGAGCAGAAGCATCGCTGATTCGTTTAGAACAAACAAACAGAGATTTAAAAACAGAGGAAGATGAGAAACGTAAAGGAAAGGATGCAGTTTGATCGTTCTGTGGTTGATTAACGGGTCTGTTCAGCGAGAAGACGACAAACTCAAGTTTGATTTCAGTGGACTTGACATTTAAGTGATCGTCTTTATAAAATGTGTGTGTGTGTATCTGTTCATCCTCCAGAAATAAAATGTTTTATCTCTGCAATCTGTAGAAAACATCCACAACAACTTCTGAGGGACAACAAGCACACCTGACACACACACACAATCTCAGATGATTAAAGCAGAAAATCTGAGCTGCAGTAAAAATAATCCTGCAGGAGACGGACAGACAGTCGCAGCCTCGTTTTATTTATGGCAATTCAAGCAAGAAGCTGAAAATGGAACAAACTTCAAAAACCTGAAAAACCGTCCACTATCAGAAGTGTAGATGTAAATTTAGAACACAGAGATCTTTTCATTTCCTTTAACTTGTTTTTATTGTCCGACTCTAAGACGTGTTTTCCGTTTGTCTCGTTGTTTCAGGCTGAAACTCATCACATGAACACTTTCAACAGCAGCAACTTCTGGATAAAATCAAGTAAAATAATAATAATAATTTTATTTCAGACAAGTGATGATAATCTAGACCGGGCCTAAAATCAGGATCCAGGTCAGACCCAGTCTCTGAGGATCAACGATGTTCAGAAGGTCTCCAGTTTAAAGATTTTATTTGCAGCCTCAGAAACAAACAGCAGAGATCAGCTACGGTCAGATGGTCTTCATCATTTTGACCTGAACACACACACAGACTCACACACAGACACACAACAACTTACTCTGCAGGCTCGGCAGGTTGGCGTCTTCGGGTTTGGTCTTCAGCAGGTGAGGAAGACGAGTGTATCTGTATCCAAAACCACAACCCTGAAAAACCAGAGGACAAGAAGATGTGGCATGAAGACGGGACATCAGCAGAAGAAAAGAAAGAGAACTTTACTGTAGAAGAATCTAGCTCACTGGGTTGTTGTCATGAAATACCAGGTGAGACTGATGAGGTCAGAGGTCCTGAAACATCAGGATGTTCAACTCTGACCACAGACAGGTGTGTTTGCAAAGAGGACAAATAAAGGAGGCGTGTCCTGTCTGGAGAAGGCTGGAATTCTGTGTGTACGTGTGCTAGGGGTTGCACGGACTTTTGTGGGTTGTAGTGACTTTTTAAACCAAAGCTCGACTAGTCGCTGATCACGTGAACTTTTATTTTGAAGGGGTTTCCTTTGATGTGTTCCGGTCTGGCGCTGCGCTATTAAAATGGATATTTACTCAAAGAATACTTCTTGTCAGCTTTTGATGCCCTTGCCAATCGATTGTCCTGATTTAATCAACTTAATGGTGAGTCTTTGCTTTCTTTATCTCTTGTTTTACTAAAAATGCGACGCTATTCAGCCCATTCAAACCTCCGATGTGCTAACGGCTAAGCTAACGAGCTAATGGCTCGGCTATCAAGCTTTGAGTGATTGTATTCATTAAATAGCGAATGTCTTTGTTATGATTATGGCCGAACAACAGACCACAATCTGCATATAAACCTGACTAAAATCTGACTAAAACTAATTTTAGTCTAAAGACTTGATATTAAAACCAAAGTGCTCCAAAAACAACTGCTCTCTCTCAGCTGTTTGTTGTCAGCATTAAAATACGTTTTTGCAATAAAGCCTGTCAGGTTTTATAAAGCCGTCCTGTATACGCCGTATGTATGACATCATCAGCGATTAGTCGAAGTCGACGTGACTTTTATCACTTGGTAGTTGACTTGTAAAAATAGCAAGTTGTTCAACCCCTAACGTGTGAGTGTGTGTGTGTGAACTAACCCTCCATAGTCGGACCAGAATCCAGTTGGTCTGAGCCCAGGGTCTCTGCTCATATGGAGCCAGCAGGTTCCTCATCATGGCCACTCGTCTGAAAAGAAACACCCACACTGAGCACAGCAGGTGGAGCACGCCTACACCTAAACCTCAACCTGTAAAAATACACCTGAACCTCATACTGTAAAAATACACCTGAACCTCAACCTGTAAAAATACACCTGAACCTCATACTGTAAAAATACACCTGAACCTCAACATGTAAAAATACACCTGAACCTCAACCTGTAAAAATACACCTGAACCTCAACCTGTTAAAATCCACCTGAACCTCAACCTGTAAAAATACACCTGAACCTCAACCTACAAAAATACACCTGAACCTCAACCTGTAAAAATACACCTGAACCTCAACCTGTAAAAATACACCTAAACCTCAACCTGTAAAAATACACCTGAACCTCAACCTGTAAAAATACACCTGAACCTCAACCTGTAAAAATACACCTGAACCTCAACATGTAAAAATACACCTGAACCTCAACATGTAAAAATACACCTGAACCTCAACCTGAGTCAAACAGCAGCTCTGGATCAGTAAAACCACCAGCATCACGTTTCTGAGACAAAGACAGAGAAGACTCACTGCTCCTCTGGGATCCTCTCCACTGCCCTGAGGGATTGTGGGTAACAGACGTAGCTGGCCAGCGCCTGCATCAGAGAGTCTTTGATATCTGTGACAAGAAAAAAGTTTGAATACGATGAAAACAAACCAGTAAAGGAGTCCTGAACATAGAGACAATTAAGACCACAATGATGAAAACGCTACAGGAAGTGTCTGCTCCTCCTCCTCCCTGCAGCGCCTCCTGCTGAGAGGAGTTCAGAAGGTTCATCCATAAACACCATGATTCATGTAGATTCTAAAATCATCCCTCTTTAGCAGCTTCACTTTGATGTTTCCTGGTTGACTTTGTAGAATTTCAACACGTTTGTTCACTTTTTATAGGTTACCTTCTGGTCAGAGACATGTTTGATCATCTAAAATCTAGACCATGCAATATTTTATTGAGCATACAAATATAATCTGAGTTTATAATAACTTCCTACCTCTACATTTAATATGTAGCCCAATAAACTTCTTCTTTAAAACCAGATTTGTCACTTTTATGGTCAAATGAACAAATCAGGGACATTATAAATTCGATTGTCATGAGTGAGGATGTTTTTTAAATATTTTTTGTCTCGACTCATCTGAACAGCAGTTGATGATCATCGATGTAACGTGTTCATTGGTTCTGTGACGATCACAGCTCCAGAACACGGATCACTCCCAGTTCCTCGTTCTACTTTCATTCTCATGTTCAGCACGTTTCCCAGATAACAAACGAGGCCGCTCCACTCTCTTTTTGTAGTGATGTTATTGATGCAGCAGGATTTTACTGAAGGCCTGTAATCACTGCCCACTTTAAAGTGTCTGATAAGAGGTGGATGATCGATTACTGCAGCCTGATCATGATAAACAGTTACAGCCTCCTGAAACAATAAACAATCTATACACACACACACACCAACGTGACCGAGCACACTCTGCAAACCGAGATTAAAACAAGGTTCGGTTTCAGCTGATTTCAGTTGCAGCATTTCAAAGTAAAATGAGATGAAAATTGCAGAGAATCATCAGGAAAAACTAAACGCAGAAAACTCTGATTACAGAGTGAAACCAGCAGGAACAACAGAGTCCAAACGCCACGTCAATAAAAACTAAAACAACCTGACATCAAACATATCCATGAGTTTAATCAATACATTTCATAAAATAAGTTATTGAACAATGACATTTATTAGAAAATGTCACATGTATCTTAAGAGACTTTTATTTTGTATTATTTTTGTTCTGAAGTGTCATAACGTTTAGAAAATTTAATGTTGAAATATCCCACTTACTTCGGTCAGAAAACTTTTATTTTGTTTCGTCCCATTTTTATCAGTAGACTTTTACTTTGACATCTCCGATTGGGGGGCTTTTATTTTGAAATAGCACATCCGTTTTCTGGGATTTTAACTTTCTAATGAGACGGCGTGGCTTCATCATTTGGATTTGGATTGTCTGCGGATGGTGCCCTTCAAAACTAAAGTTTGCTGAAATAAAATCCTAATAAAAAACACAAAAACAAATATTCTGTTGTGTTTTATAAACTGATGTCTACGTTTACTCCCTTTTTTCTGGACGCCACTTACCAGGTTTTGTTTATTTGTACCGTTTGTTTTTTTATGTTTGTTTATTACAATATAAACTGTAATTCATTACTAAATCCTAAACAGCAGGGGGCGCTGTGAGGAGAAGAAGCTAAAACAACTGAAAAATGCCTATTAAAAAATTCAGGGAGTAATAAATGATCATCACCTTGTAAACGCGTGTGTGTGTGTGTGTGTGTGTGTGTGTGTGTGTGTGTGTGTGTGTGTGTGTGTGTGTGT
>SSNR01000679.1:18798-32727 GCA_006937965.1 Callopanchax toddi | reverse complement strand
AGATACCAGACGGCCAGTCCAGACCCAGCAGGTGCTTTCAGCCAGCAGACTGTACAGGTGAGGGCTCGCGTCGCTCGCTCGATTTACACACGCATTCTCCCTCAGAACCTCATCCGTCTCACATATCTTTATATGCACACACACACACACACACACACACTCCCTCACACACACGCAGCGGGTTTGTGTGTCGGCGTAATGGCACAGCAGTGTGTGTGTGTCTGTGCGTTTTTGTGCAGCAGTGTGTGCAAACAAGCTTCCCCTATAAGAAAACTCCATCGCAGCACCAAAGTTCATCAGTGTCTGATGATCGCGGGGCTGCACAGTCCGACCGTGAAAGCTCCTGTCAGCAAAGGTGCGTTCAGGCAGAGAGATCAGTACGGCGGACTAGCTGTGTGCACCCCTGTTAATAAGCAAATATTAAAGCATCCTGGAATTATTATTATTTAAATTATTTTCTCAAAATTTCAATAAAAATAGTTTCTTTAAAAAGTGAATTTAGTCTTTTTTTCAGAAGATTAGTCTTGAAAAGGGGGGTCGTCTTATAATCAGGGTCGTCCTACATTCGGGCAAATACGGTACTTTGCATTGACCGCATATGGCAGAATGTGGGTGTGTAGGAGGAGGGTTCTGACCCAAAAACAGCTGAGCACAGTTCTAGGTCTGAGAGCGATTTATAAAGCAGGACAGTGGATCTGTGCGTCTGCAGGGTTTTATAAATCGGAAATGGAATTTGCGTACCTGAAAATTTTTTGCTGAGCTTAAGCAAGTTTTAGTAAAGATTCTGCGCAAAGTTTTATAAATGAGCACCCAGGAGTTTAAATTATTATGGTTTTACAGGTCCTTCTCAAAAAATGATCATATTGTGATAAAGTTGATTATTTTCTGTAATGTTCTGATAAACATTAGACTTTCATATATTTTAGATTCATTACACACAGCTGAAGTAGTTCAAGCCCTTTTATTGTTTTAATATTGATGATTGTGGCGTACAGCTCATGAGTTTTTAAAAGCCTCAGGAATCTTTTGCAGGTGTTTAGAGTGAATGAGTTGATTCAGATGATTAGGTTCAGAGCTCGTTTAGACTGAGGACCTTCTCATGATATGCTCATTTTTTGAGACAGGAATTTAGGGTTTTCATGAGCTGTATGCCACAATCATCAATATTAAAACAATAAAAGGGCTTGGACTACTTCAGTTGTGTGTAATGAATCTAAAATATATGAAAGTTTAATGTTTATCAGTACATTATAGAAAATAATCAACTTTATCACAATATGCTCATTTTTGAGAAGGGCCTGTATACAGAGACTTTATCATGTTAGAGGAAACTTTTAGGCATCAGAACAGCAGGTGAAGCAGGTAACAGAGGTGTTACTGGTGGTGTTAAAAGGCATCTCAGGTTACCTCTGCATTTAGAAACCAAGTTAGAGAAGTAGACGATAGGTTTTACTGAGAGAAACGACTCAAAGAAAATTCAGATCACCTGAAAATAGAGATGCTCCGATCACCGATACCGATCACATTGATTGACTGTAAAATTCACATTGTAGTAATGATGAGGGCTAATGGCTACTTGATCTGTAGAAAATGAACCATAAATCTCCTTCATTTGGACAAAAACAGGTTTTTACTGACTTTTTCAAGAGAAAGAAAAATACAAAAACCTGAAGGCACCATGTAGACATCCATCTATCCATCCATATAGAAATTTATTATTTATAGAAATATATTTCCAATCCTTATAGAAATATATTTTTATATATATTTAAATACTTAAACATATATTCTTCTGCACAAGATCCCCATTAATTAGTTTGTGGTTGAAATAATGTTTTGAGAAAAATCATTTGTTTTTTTTTGTACTGCTATTCAGACACAGAAAAGTCAGCATTGTTTTGACACTCTGGTCCGTTTTTTGCCCAGAAAGAACGAACTAATTACTGACCGTGGTCTGATCATACTAAAGAGAGCCTCGCCTCCAGGACAGGGTTCCAAACCAACTATAAATGATGTGGGCCTTCAGGGGACGGCGAGTCCCGGGTGCGTAATGAACTCTTGGTAGCGCTGCGGATTTTCTGTGCGCCTACTGACCTCTGGTTTAGGAGCTATTGATCAGCTGGTATGATCGGCGCTGAGAGGAGTTTATCAGAAGTCACTGATCACATTTTTTTAATGGAAATCAGCCGATTTTGATGAGTGGTCGATCGGTTGGAAGTGGAACATCCCTACCTGAAAATATTTGAGTCATTTTCCCATGAGATTCCAGTAACACTGAGATTCTCTTTGTACTGAATGGAACAAGATTCAAGTCGAATTCAAATGGAAAAGAGTCCAGAAAGATTCAAATGATGGAAGTTTGAGGCAGACTGAAGCAAAAGAATTGAGAAAGATTGAAGTGAAGAAAACCAGGTGGCCGGTTGTATTCAGGTGAAGAGCCAGGATTACAGTCGTACAAACGTACAGTCTCCCTCTGATCCTCGGAGCCACGGTCGCCCCGCTCAGGCAAAGAACCAGACGCCGGTCTGGCTCAAATTGATTTTCCCCCTTCATCACCACGGGACCGTTGTTAGTTCGGTCTGTGTCTGTTGTTTTTAGGGACTGTGTTTTGCGTCTGTGTGACTCCCAGCTGTCTGATCCAGAGAAACAGACGGGTCCGGTCAGAACCCATCCCCGATTCTGTCGTTCAGACGCGTAACCGAGCGGTGGAGTTGATCCCATCAACAGAAAGTGACACGAGGTTCGACGTTACCTGCAGCTGAAGAGTTCCAAACAGACGTTCAGGGTTAAAGCTGCTGCTGACGTCTCCCAGAATCACAGAGGAACAGAGACGTTCAGACAGCTGCTGCCCTGACCCTCAGTCCGTCTGCGATGAAGACTTTTATGACGGCTCGTGTAGAGTCAAAATGTTGGTTTGCACTTAAAAGTTGAGAAACTGATCAAA
Source organism: Callopanchax toddi (assembly GCA_006937965.1). Classification (NCBI taxonomy): domain Eukaryota; kingdom Metazoa; phylum Chordata; class Actinopteri; order Cyprinodontiformes; family Nothobranchiidae; genus Callopanchax; species Callopanchax toddi. The sequence goes on along the minus strand of SSNR01000679.1, from coordinate 29,783 downwards.
GCCTCCTCTGGTAAAATGTCTTTTTCTCTTTGCTGCAGGTTTATCTTCTGTGGACAGGATCTGAGCATTTCATGTAAAAACATTAAAAGCAGGTAATTGAAGGGAATCACAACAAAGTGAAACATGAAGAATGTTTCCTCGTCTCAGGGCGTCTGTCATCCATCACCTGACCTCACCTGAGCCGCTGCAGCATGTCGTCGTCTTGACTTATAGAAAAGCCGAGCAGCTGTATTTCCTTTGTTGCCGCTAACCTCAGTGAGAGCCATTCGTCACAACAACTTCACCTTCGCTGGAGGAGGAACTGCAAGAAAAAGGATGTGAGGAAATAAATGATTGCCACCTTGATCCCAGCTGGCCACCAATCTTCGCCTCACCACTTTGTGAAAAGCTGCAGTGCAGACGTGCCACTAAAATCCATACATTTCAAATGAAACGCTCATTGTTCCCTGAGATAAATACGTCTTGGTAGGAGGAGTACAGGAAAACCTGATGTACCTGTCAGAAAAATAAATGACAAAGAAAAGAAACACAACTTGGAAATTATCTTTGCGTGCAGAAGCCGCCTGCAGGTCTGATCTCTGCAGCCATGGAGGAAAATTAATCCCAGCCTGTGTTTACAGCTGTGTGCAGAACATTTACCACAAACTCAGTTCCTCCACATGAAAAATCCAAACGCTTTGCTGATAACGATGCTCCGAGTTCAACAGTGGAGGCAGGAAGTTTTATCACAGGTTAAGTTTAGGCTGACTTCAGATTCTGACTCACATCTGCAGAACCTCTGGTCCTCATTGGGTCTAACTCCAGCTGTTTCTAGTGTTTTTTAGTGTTTACAGTGGTAGTGGGAGCACTAGCAGGTTATTAGCTGTTGATACGATACTGCAGAAACCTAAAAACGTGACATGAAAGACCAGAACTGCTAATGATGTCCTGTTTTCAGTCAGTCCGTCTGATGCAGTGGACTTCAGGGGGCTTCTTGGACCATGGTGTCTATAGAATGAAGGACTTCTTGTTTCTGGTGTTTTTCTTCCACCAGCAGACTGCTTGACGTTACTTGCTCGAGCGCTACTGCGGGGTTGCTGCGGCACGCCCCCTCCACTCCCCGTGATCTGAGCGGCTCGTTCTAACTTGGACTTCCTGTTGCAGCGTGCACTCGTACGGGGGCTCACACATGTTTACAGCCCCCCGGACCGGGTCACGCATGCTGATCTGGACCCGTACAGAATTTGTTGACTACCCCTGGTCTATACTGTCAGAGGAAAAATACTGTATGGATCAGTTGGAATAAATAAATAAGACAATCAGTTTTTATTATAATTTGTGGAAATGTCTTAGCGTTTTGTCTTAAAATGTAAAAACATGTAAAGCCAGAGAGCATCAGTGGATTGAAGCTTTTCCTTCTGTGTGGCGTTTGGTTTGATGCCATTCACGCTCATCATCTGCTCTCAGCGTGGACGATGTTTTCAAATCGATTTGCTGCTGAACTAATCACAGCAGAACATCACTGACCGTCAGACGTGGGGACAGTCAGAAAACGTCTGGGTCAGGAGAAACAGCGGAGAAGCCTGATTGGTCGGTTCATCAGGACCAGAGAGGAGGGAAACTGGTTCAGTCACTCCGTCTGAAGATTTCTTTACTTGATCCAATTTGTTGATGTAGATTATCATTTGTCATTTTAAAAAATCTAACTTCCAGACTGATTCAGTCTGACAGCGTTTAAAGTTGGAACCACTTTGGTCAAAGTCATTTTTTATTTATGTTTCTCTGAACTTTTCTAATATTTTGTAAAGTGGTGATTTAAAACTAATGTTAAAGTGGATCTCTGGTTATTTATAGATTCTTAAACTCAAGTTGAAACCAACAAGCAACGTCTTCATAGCCGTTAGCTAAGTGTGGCTAAATAAGACGTGCTAACAGCTGTGACTAATGCTGACAGCTGACACTACTACTACTACTAGTACTACTACTACTACTAGTACTACTAACAGCTGTGACTAGTGGAGTTATCTGAGGGGCTTCATCTGAACCTAACGTTGGTGTCATGACAACATGAAGACACCTGCAGCCACACAAATACTACCACTACAACTACTACCAAACTACTACTAGTACTATAACATGAAGACAGCTGCAGCAACACAAATACTACTACTACTACCAAACTACTACTAGTACTATAACATGAAGACACCTGCAGCGACACAAATACTACTACTACTACTACTACCAAACTACTACTAGTACTACTAGTACTATAACATGAAGACACCTGCAGCGACACAAATACTACTAGTAGTACTACTACTACTACTAAACTACTACTACTACTAAAGTACTACTACTACTAAAGTACTACTACTACTAAAGTACTACTACTAGTACTACTCCTACTACTACTACAACTACTACTAAACTACTACTACTACTACTAGTAGTACTACTAAACTACTACTACTACTACTACTAGTAGTACTACTGTGTCTACTACTTCTATTGCTACTACTGCTTGGGGCGGCATTAGCTCAGTTGGGAGAGTGGCCGGTCTGGTAACCAGAGGGTCACCGGTTCGATCCCCAGCTCTGGCTGGGTTAGATTGTCGTTGTGTCCTTGGGCAAGACACTTCACCCAACTTGCCTGTGTGAATGTGAGTGTGACTGTGTGTGAATGTTGGTGGTGGTCAGAAGGGCCGATGGTCAGAATNCCTGTCCATCACAGACCACTAGAAGGTCCTTCCTGTCCATCACAGACCACTAGAAGATCTTTCCTGTCCATCACAGACCACTAGAAGATCCTCCTGTCCATCACAGACCACTAGAAGATCCTCCTGTCCATCACAGACCACTAGAAGATCCTCCTGTCCATCACAGTCCACTAGAAGACCATTCCTGTCCATCACAGACCACTAGAAGATCCTCCTGTCCATCACAGACCACTAGAAGATCCTCCTGTCCATCACAGTCCACTAGAAGACCATTCCTGTCCATCACAGACCACTAGAAGATCCTCCTGTCCATCCTGATTCATAATGTATTTTGATAGATTGATACCCACCAGTGACATCACTCAAACAAGAGGGGTCTCTTGGATCAGGAAGTAGTCCTCTGACCAGAGTAAGCTTCATGGATCAGGAGAGGCTGCTTCCTGTTTCTGGAGACTCTGCTTGCTTTGAGTGATGTCACCAGTGGGTGTGGTCCTGCTGTAGATAACTGACTGTAGGACGACCCTCTGACGTTCCTCTGAACCTGGAAGGAGGTCAGTTTAAAGTAATTCTGAGTTTTGGTCCTTGAGCTGAAACCACCTGCAGCTCTCTGCAGACTCCGGCTGAAGGTTGATCCGGTCACGGTGTTTCCCACGCAGCCTCCTGAGGTGCGACGCTCCCGTTTTCAGACTGAGCTGCTGACATTCAGAAACCAGTGCCTGAAGCTCTGCTGACGAAGACGGCTGTCACTTCAGCTCAGAGTGAGACGTCGCTGCTTCCATCGCTGAGAGGGAGGAAGAAACCGACACCGGAGGACGATCAGAAACGCTGCTCTGACTGAGACCAAAACAAACACTTGTATTTAAAAAACAGAGCTGGTAAAAGTTGGATCTGGATCAGCGTTCTTGAGTTTTCACAATCTTCACCTGGGCTTTTTATGTTTTAACTTTATGGAGCCTTGTTACCATAGCAACACACTTCCATTTATTCCTGCTGTTTTTCCAGAGTTGGGCCCATTTGACAGGAATCTGACTTTATGCAGGTCATCCTCCAGGCGTTTTAATGGCCTGACCTCCTCTCTGATGCTCCACCACGGCCACTAGAGGGCTGTGATGACCTTCTTCCTAACTGGACTCAGCAGAACTCTGTAGTTACTCCATCATTCATCCTGTTGTTTTCCTCAGCGTCGCCACATTACAACCACATTCCTCTGACCTCTGAGACCGGAAGCCTGCTTCAACCCGTGTTTATTACTTTGTTTTCCTGGTCTGATAAATGAGCACGTTTTATTTAAAGAGTCCAGTCTGGCTGCTGCTGGAAGTGTTTAGTATTGTGAGTAGTTCTTTAACAGAGCCGTGATCTCTGCATGTGCAGCACAAGGCGAGGCGTTTTCCTGGTGTTTTAAAGGGATGTTTGAAGTGGAGTTATTTACAGGTTCAGGGTAAAAAATGTAAATATCAGAGAGTGAAACTCCTATAGATCCATCACACAGTGAAACATTTCATTTTGATGTTATGGCTGCAGATGATAAAACCTAAAATTCTGTGTTTTAGAAACAGAATATTACATCAGATCAATGAAAGAATTGATATTTTTTACAGAAATCTCAGGTTTCAGTCCCTTCTATCCTCTCATCACCTGGTTGGACCTCCTCCTGCATCATTGGTGTCATGGAGGAGATGGAAGTCCAGGTAGCTCTGATAGCAGCCTCCAGGTCATCTGGTGTCTCTCATCTTCCTCTTTACATCTCTAGAGGCTTCAGGTGAGTCTGCTGGCCAATCAGAGCTCAGTAACACCATGAAGCAGCTTCTGGTACCTGTCAGTGTGGACAGGAACCAAGTCCTGCTGGAAAATTAAATCAGTAAATTTAAAGCAAGTCGTACCGTAGTTAGTAAACCTCTACAGCTTCATGTTTAGTTTATGCTGCTGCAGCAGCACCTGGCGTAGTGATTCAAACATCTCTGCCTCAGTTTGTTCCAGACGGCGACGCTTCCTGATGAATTAGCATCACCACACCGCGGTCCAGATGAACCATGTAGATGACAAACGGTTATTAAACACAACCTGAACCTGAGATTTTCATAAGAGTTTGATAGATGGTTTGTTTGTCCTTGAACTTTATCAGTCCATCACCTCCCGTCTCTGCACCTCCTTGTGTTGTCTACACTTCTCAGTAATGTGACGGCCCCTAAGGGGGACGGCGGGGGAGGAGGACTGATCTCAAGACAAACTGCAGGAGATAAAGAGGAGAGCTGATGGATGGATGGAGGTCAGGTGAAATCTGTTCCTCTGTGGTCACTGTTTTGCTGCTCAGAGGTTTTAGTTTGGTGTGAAGGTCAGAACTTTTAGACCTCCAGAGTTCTCTGTGATTTAGAAGAAAAAACAAAGAACAGTTTGGGTTTTCCTTCCATCTGAGATGATCTGATAAAACAGAACTCTGTGGACATGTGAAGACTTCTGTTCTGGTTCTGAATCTGGCTGCGTCGTGAGATTCACTCATCCCTCTGAAGCTAATAAAGAACATCAAACTGTTTAGACTGGGACACTTCCTGCTGGTGACCCGTCTACTGGTGACCCGTATGCTGGTGACAGACAGGTTGAAAGGTCACTTTGAGCCAAGGAAAACCAGCCAAGGTGGTTCTGATTTAGTTGGAGTGGACAGACGGTCTAGGACTAGTCCTTCTAGTGGACAGACGGTCTGGGACCAGTCCTTCTAGTGGACAGACGGTCTAGGACCAGTCCTTCTAGTGGACAGACGGTCTAGGACCAGTCCTTCTAGTGGTAGGAACAGTCCTTCTAGTGGACAGACGGTCTGGGACCAGTCCTTCTAGTGGACAGACGGTCTAGGACCAGTCCTTCTAGTGGACAGACGATCTAGGACCAGTCCTTCTAGTGGACAGACGGTCTAGGACCAGTCCTTCTAGTGGACAGACGGTCTGGGACCAGTCCTTCTAGTGGACAGACGGTCTAGGACCAGTCCTTCTAGTGATGCTGATTATTTCTGCTCTTATCTACTTAGTCAGACCGATCCAGAGGAGGAAGATGAAATGATGAGGAGTGTTCGCGTTTCCCTCAGACTAACAGCTGGGACACGTTTCCTCTCTTCCTCTCGGTTCTGGTTGGATCAGGTCAGACTTCATCCCACTCCTTTTCAGACGCTGGATTATTGATTCGATATTCTGGTTTGTCTTTTTCCCCCAAATAAATGTTTTAACTTTAATTTCCTCATACGGTCACTGTCAGGCTAAAACCTCGTATTGGTTTCATGTTTTCACATTCATCAGCTCTGTTGGTGGTCTCCGTCTCCATCAGATGGACGACGAATCGGAGAAAAGGATGAAGAAGAGCTTGAGACTCGTGACGGTCCAGGGTTTGTTTTTGGTAAAAGGAACTTTTGAAATCATTTCCTGAGAAGATCTGAGGTGTGATGATGTTAACTCCAACATCCTCCTCTTTACTTGATGCTGTTGGACAGGATAAGAAAATGAGTTAAATTAAAATGTTTCCTGGTTAAAAAAAGTTCCTTTTACATTTTAAGATGTTTGTATTTGACCTTTATTTTCCTTTTACACACATATAAGGACATTAGACACCTGTAGAGGATTAGATCGTTACAGCTGTAGAGGTCCAGGATTTAAAACCTTTAAATAGTTAATTATTTCTATTTCTGTTGGTTAAACCGTTCTAGGTCTCCTGTGGACGAACAGGGAGCTGATCTCTGGTTTTCAGTGGGTTTATTGTTCTTTGTGTTGCAGCTCCAGTTCTGCTGGGTTTTAAATGAACTTTCTGACAACACAGATGCTTTAGTGTTATTTAAGTATGATGTGCTCGTTCTTCCATCCTTCCTCCACATGCTGGCCGGCTTATTGCATCAGTAAAACTCAGTCGTGTCACCACAGCGCCCCTCTGTGGATGGTTTTATAACTTCTGCTTCTTTCATTTTCTGGCTCTTTTGACTCCAAGTTGCTTTAAAATGAAGTGAGTTATTTTATTATATAAAACTTCAGCTGAAGATGAAAACCTGCTGCAACTCTTTGTTCTTCAGGAGTTGTAAAATATTTTGTAAACGTTCATCTCTGAGATGTTGATAGAAGATTCAACGATGCTGCTAAATACAGAAATAGAAACAGGAGGAGAGACTTCCAACGGATCAATAAGCTGTTTCCAAAGTGATCAGAAAATAGATAGGAAGCTGCTCCATCAGGCCTTTCTCTGCCTCACTGCACACACATCCTCCTAAAGAGAGCGCACGTCGCATCAGGAACCCACCGAGGCTGATCGCGCTCCTGTTTGTGTCTTCAGATAAGGTTTCTGCTGATTCAGAGATCAATGAGAGGCTGTGGGCTTTTAAAAGAAGCTGATGATGGTATCGTCGTCCTAACTGAGATAGAGGAGATCTTCCTGCTGTCAAATACAGCTTCCTCCAAAGAAACCCAGAGCTGCTTTACTCTGTTAAAGCACGAGTCATGTGACCTGATTTGGCCTTAATAACTTACAGGGTTTTCTCAGTGTGAGTGTTTATTCCACTGCGTTGGTCTACATCATGCAGGGTTGGTTTCAGACTTTGTCATTTGGACTAAAATGCTGATTAGTTTTAGTCATATGGGGCAACGTGTAGCTCAGTAGGTAGAGTGGCCGTCTGGCAACCAGAGGGTCGCCGGTTCAATCCTTCAATTACTCTGTCGTTGTGTCCTTAGAGACACTTCACCCACCTTGACTACAGGTGGTGGTCAGAGGGACCTGGCGGTGGTCAAGAGGGACCTGGCGGTGGTCAAGAGGGACCTGGCGGTGGTCAGAGGGACCTGGCGGTGGTCAAGAGGGACCTGGTGGAGGTCAGAGGGACCTGGTGGAGGTCAGAGGGACCTGGTGGAGGTCTGNTTAAAGTTGGAACCACTTTGGTCAAAGTCATTTTTTATTTATGTTTCTCTGAACTTTTCTAATATTTTGTAAAGTGGTGATTTAAAACTAATGTTAAAGTGGATCTCTGGTTATTTATAGATTCTTAAACTCAAGTTGAAACCAACAAGCAACGTCTTCATAGCCGTTAGCTAAGTGTGGCTAAATAAGACGTGCTAACAGCTGTGACTAATGCTGACAGCTGACACTGCTACTACTACTAGTACTACTACTACTAGTACTACTAACAGCTGTGACTAGTGGAGTTATCTGAGGGGCTTCATCTGAACCTAACGTTGGTGTCATGACAACATGAAGACACCTGCAGCCACACAAATACTACCACTACAACTACTACCAAACTACTACTAGTACTATAACATGAAGACAGCTGCAGCAACACAAATACTACTACTACTACCAAACTACTACTAGTACTATAACATGAAGACACCTGCAGCGACACAAATACTACTACTACTACTACTACCAAACTACTACTAGTACTACTAGTACTATAACATGAAGACACCTGCAGCGACACAAATACTACTAGTAGTACTACTACTACTAAACTACTACTACTACTAAAGTACTACTACTACTAAAGTACTACTACTAGTACTACTCCTACTACTACTACAACTACTACTAAACTACTACTACTACTACTAGTAGTACTACTAAACTACTACTACTACTAGCAGTACTACTAAACTACTACTAGTACTACTGTGTCTACTACTTCTATTGCTACTACTGCTTGGGGCGGCATTAGCTCAGTTGGGAGAGTGTCCGGTCTGGTAACCGGAGGGTCACCGGTTCGATCCCCAGCTCTGGCTGGGTTAGATTGTCGTTGTGTCCTTGGGCAAGACACTTCACCACCTTACTGTGTGACTGTGAGTGTGACTGTGTGTGAATGTTGGTGGTGGTCAGAAGGGCCGATGGTCAGAATGGCAGCCTCTCCTCTGTCAGTCTGCCCCCCCCAGGGCAGCTGTGGCTACAGACGTCTGTCGTAGTTTACCACCACCGGTGAGAATGACTGTGTGAATGAATAATGCAACTCTGTAAAGCGTCTTTGAGTGACCTGAAAAGTGCTATATAAAACTGATGCATCATTATATTATTATTATTACTACTGCATGTACTACTACTACTACTTCTACTGCTACACTACTACTACTAGTACTACTGTGTCTACTACTTCTACTGCTACTACTATTACTACTGCATGTACTACTACAGCTACACAAGTACTACTATTACTACTGCATGTACTACTACTACTACTTCTACTGCTACACTAGTACTACTGTGTCTACTACTTCTACTGCTACACTACTACTACTAGTACTACTGTGTCTACTACTTCTACTGCTACTACTATTACTACTGCATGTACTACTACAGCTACACAAGTACTACTATTACTACTGCATGTACTACTACTACTACTTCTACTGCTACACTAGTACTACTGTGTCTACTACTTCTACTGCTACTACTATTACTACTGCATGTACTACTACAGCTACACAAGTACTACTATTACTACTGCGTGTACTACTGTGTCTACTACTTCTACTGCTACACTACTACTACTAGTACTACTGTGTCTACTACTTCTACTGCTACACTACTACTACTAGTACTACTGTGTCTACTACTTCTACTGCTACTACTATTACTACTGCATGTACTACTACAGCTACACAAGTACTACTATTACTACTGCATGTACTACTACTACTACTTCTACTGCTACACTAGTACTACTGTGTCTACTACTTCTACTGCTACACTACTACTACTAGTACTACTGTGTCTACTACTTCTACTGCTACTACTATTACTACTGCATGTACTACTACAGCTACACAAGTACTACTATTACTACTGCGTGTACTACTGTGTCTACTACTTCTACTGCTACACTACTACTACTAGTACTACTGTGTCTACTACTTCTACTGCTACTACTNTTTACTTGATGCTGTTGGACAGGATAAGAAAATGAGTTAAATTAAAATGTTTCCTGGTTAAAAAAAGTTCCTTTTACATTTTAAGATGTTTGTATTTGACCTTTATTTTCCTTTTACACACATATAAGGACATTAGACACCTGTAGAGGATTAGATCGTTACAGCTGTAGAGGTCCAGGATTTAAAACCTTTAAATAGTTAATTATTTCTATTTCTGTTGGTTAAACCGTTCTAGGTCTCCTGTGGACGAACAGGGAGCTGATCTCTGGTTTTCAGTGGGTTTATTGTTCTTTGTGTTGCAGCTCCAGTTCTGCTGGGTTTTAAATGAACTTTCTGACAACACAGATGCTTTAGTGTTATTTAAGTATGATGTGCTCGTTCTTCCATCCTTCCTCCACATGCTGGCCGGCTTATTGCATCAGTAAAACTCAGTCGTGTCACCACAGCGCCCCTCTGTGGATGGTTTTATAACTTCTGCTTCTTTCATTTTCTGGCTCTTTTGACTCCAAGTTGCTTTAAAATGAAGTGAGTTATTTTATTATATAAAACTTCAGCTGAAGATGAAAACCTGCTGCAACTCTTTGTTCTTCAGGAGTTGTAAAATATTTTGTAAACGTTCATCTCTGAGATGTTGATAGAAGATTCAACGATGCTGCTAAATACAGAAATAGAAACAGGAGGAGAGACTTCCAACGGATCAATAAGCTGTTTCCAAAGTGATCAGAAAATAGATAGGAAGCTGCTCCATCAGGCCTTTCTCTGCCTCACTGCACACACATCCTCCTAAAGAGAGCGCACGTCGCATCAGGAACCCACCGAGGCTGATCGCGCTCCTGTTTGTGTCTTCAGATAAGGTTTCTGCTGATTCAGAGATCAATGAGAGGCTGTGGGCTTTTAAAAGAAGCTGATGATGGTATCGTCGTCCTAGCTGAGATAGAGGAGATCTTCCTGCTGTCAAATACAGCTTCCTCCAAAGAAACCCAGAGCTGCTTTACTCTGTTAAAGCACGAGTCATGTGACCTGATTTGGCCTTAATAACTTACAGGGTTTTCTCAGTGTGAGTGTTTATTCCACTGCGTTGGTCTACATCATGCAGGGTTGGTTTCAGACTTTGTCGTTTGGACTAAAATGCTGATTAGTTTTAGTCATATGGGGCAACGTGTAGCTCAGTAGGTAGAGTGGCCGTCTGGCAACCAGAGGGTCGCCGGTTCAATCCTTCAGTTACTCTGTCGTTGTGTCCTTAGAGACACTTCACCCACCTTGACTACAGGTGGTGGTCAGAGGGACCTGGTGGTGGTCAAGAGGGACCTGGCGGTGGTCAGAGGGACCTGGCGGTGGTCAAGAGGGACCTGGCGGTGGTCAAGAGGGACCTGGCGGTGGTCAGAGGGACTTGGCGGTGGTCAAGAGGGACC
>SSNR01000679.1:0-18788 GCA_006937965.1 Callopanchax toddi | reverse complement strand
TACTACTGTGTCTACTACTTCTACTGCTACACTACTACTACTAGTACTACTGTGTCTACTACTTCTACTGCTACTACTATTACTACTGCATGTACTACTACAGCTACACAAGTACTACTATTACTACTGCGTGTACTACTGTGTCTACTACTTCTACTGCTACACTACTACTACTAGTACTACTGTGTCTACTACTTCTACTGCTACTACTGCTACTACTATTACTACTGCATGTACTACTACTTCTACTACTACAGCTACACAAGTACTACTATTACTACTGCGTGTACTACTACTTCTACTAACTTCATGTCCTCCACAGTTACTTTGGCTGCTGTTGTCTTTTGCTGCAGATCAGCTGAGAGCTGAATGTTCGGCTACATAAAAGTAGTAATCAGAGTACTTTTCCGAGTACAAGTACAAGACCATAGTACCAGAGGATACCCGATGCTGGTATGGATGAAGACGCCTCACTATGACTTGTTAATGTCTGAAGATCTGTTCTAATGTCTCTCCTGAGTCTGACTAGCCCTGAGTATTGCTCCAGTCAGAGGACTACGTCCTGTTCCCAGAGACTCCGCCCACTTTGAGTGATGTCACCAGTGGGTGTGGTCCTCCTGACTGTAGATAAATGACTGATGGGCCTCAGAAGGGCCCTGATGACCCTCTAAAGATAAAAAGAGGTCCCGTTTCCTCGTGAGGAGGATCAGAGCTTCACAGAGACGTTAAAGTAAATCCATCGTTTCTGGTGAGACATCAAAGCATGGAGCTCCTCTGAGACCTGACTCATAGCCGTTTACATCACCGTTTCCACGAGGTGTGAAACCTTTAATTTCTCGGATCCAAACCCAGCATCAGCTCCTGAAACCACAGTTATTATAGCAGCTTTTCTGTCAGTGGGATGTGCATCAGCCTCAGAGCTGCTCTTGTTTGTTGTGTAGTTTCTTCCAATTATCTGAGTCCACCTCCTCCCTCCCTGCAGCAGCACCATCGATTTTTATTCCTCCACAGAATCCCTCCTCTGTTTCTCTCTAAGTCACGACGAAGTGGGCGACTCAGAGGTTTCCTTTATTCTAATAGAAGCTTCTTCATTCCAATCACAGATCTCCATTCAGATAATCTGCACGTAACGTCGGAGGAATTGATTTCATGCTGCGTAATGAGACTCAAAGTGCAGAACTGTCAGATGGCAGAAAAAGCAACCGGAGCTGCGGAGTCGCTCTGGGCTTCCGGAGAGATAAATCCTCCTCTTCCATCCATCAGATTAAAATACAGACAGTTTTTATCAGAGACAACACGAGAGGATCAAAGTCCCACTCTGAGCTCAGCACAAAGATTCTTACTTTTTAAATATTCTTCTATTTTTCTTCACTGTGAGCACAATCAGTCTGTCAGCTCAGATGTTTAAATTTAAGGTTTTATCCGATGTTTAATGTTGGAAGGTTTCACAGAGTCCTGTGTAGATGTGAGGATCGCTGGTTTTGGGTGAAGTCAGAGTTTGTAGATGGTGAAATGGATAGATCACTTCACCATTATCTGTTGTTCCCCACTAGTTTAACTTCTTCTCTGCAGGAAAGTTAAGTTTGGGTCATTTTGAAGTGTTCTATCAGTTGTATATCTACGCTGGGACCCTAGACCATAGTGGTAGATCAGTGCTGCACAGGGTGGCAGCTTGTTCAGTAGTTTTTTGTTGCAAGTGATTCTTGGTTTGGAAAGTTTGTGTTCCATCCTAATGGAGAACGTGAAATCTCTCCTGGACCAGATGGACCAGCTTGAAGCTCTGAAAAGGATCCAGAAAGAACATCATGTGTTAGACCTGGTTCAGGATCAGATCCAGACTCTAACGTCTCTCTGCCCGGCTTTCAGACGATACCAGCAGACAGAGACTAGAAGAGGAGCAGAAAAAGCAAAGGAGGTGGATTAGCAGAGCTGGTGGAGTCCAGCACCTGCTGCTGTGGAGGACCACCTCTGTAGACCAGGTCCTGAACTGAGACCTTCATTCAACAACAGAGTGTCTTCAGTCAGAGGCTCCTTCAGATCTGCTGAAACACAGAAGATCCTCCTGTCCATCTCAGACCACTAGAAGATCCTCCTGTCCATCTCAGACCACTAGAAGATCCTCCTGTCCATCACAGACCACTAGAAGATCCTCCTGTCCATCACAGACCACTAGAAGATCCTCCTGTCCATCTCAGACCACTAGAAGATCCTCCTGTCCATCTCAGACCACTAGAAGATCCTCCTGTCCATCTCAGACCACTAGAAGATCCTCCTGTCCATCACAGACCACTAGAAGGTCCTCCTGTCCATCACAGTCCACTAGAAGACCATTCCTGTCCATCTCAGACCACTAGAAGATCCTCCTGTCCATCACAGACCACTAGAAGATCCTCCTGTCCATCACAGACCACTAGAAGATCCTCCTGTCCATCACAGTCCACTAGAAGATCCTTCCTGTCCATCACAGACCACTAGAAGATCCTCCTGTCCATCCTGATTCATAATGTATTTTGATAGATTGATACCCACCAGTGACATCACTCAAACAAGAGGGGTCTCTTGGATCAGGAAGTAGTCCTCTGACCAGAGTAAGCTTCATGGATCAGGAGAGGCTGCTTCCTGTTTCTGGAGACTCTGCTTGCTTTGAGTGATGTCACCAGTGGGTGTGGTCCTGCTGTAGATAACTGACTGTAGGACGACCCTCTGACGTTCCTCTGAACCTGGAAGGAGGTCAGTTTAAAGTAATTCTGAGTTTTGGTCCTTGAGCTGAAACCACCTGCAGCTCTCTGCAGACTCCGGCTGAAGGTTGATCCGGTCACGGTGTTTCCCACGCAGCCTCCTGAGGTGCGACGCTCCCGTTTTCAGACTGAGCTGCTGACATTCAGAAACCAGTGCCTGAAGCTCTGCTGACGAAGACGGCTGTCACTTCAGCTCAGAGTGAGACGTCGCTGCTTCCATCGCTGAGAGGGAGGAAGAAACCGACACCGGAGGACGATCAGAAACGCTGCTCTGACTGAGACCAAAACAAACACTTGTATTTAAAAAACGGAGCTGGTAAAAGTTGGATCTGGATCAGCGTTCTTGAGTTTTCACAATCTTCACCTGGGCTTTTTATGTTTTAACTTTATGGAGCCTTGTTACCATAGCAACACACTTCCATTTATTCCTGCTGTTTTTCCAGAGTTGGGCCCATTTGACAGGAATCTGACTTTATGCAGGTCATCCTCCAGGCGTTTTAATGGCCTGACCTCCTCTCTGATGCTCCACCACGGCCACTAGAGGGCTGTGATGACCTTCTTCCTAACTGGACTCAGCAGAACTCTGTAGTTACTCCATCATTCATCCTGTTGTTTTCCTCAGCGTCGCCACATTACAACCACATTCCTCTGACCTCTGAGACCGGAAGCCTGCTTCAACCCGTGTTTATTACTTTGTTTTCCTGGTCTGATAAATGAGCACGTTTTATTTAAAGAGTCCAGTCTGGCTGCTGNGTGAGGAAATAAATGATTGCCACCTTGATCCCAGCTGGCCACCAATCTTCGCCTCACCACTTTGTGAAAAGCTGCAGTGCAGACGTGCCACTAAAATCCATACATTTCAAATGAAACGCTCATTGTTCCCTGAGATAAATACGTCTTGGTAGGAGGAGTACAGGAAAACCTGATGTACCTGTCAGAAAAATAAATGACAAAGAAAAGAAACACAACTTGGAAATTATCTTTGCGTGCAGAAGCCGCCTGCAGGTCTGATCTCTGCAGCCATGGAGGAAAATTAATCCCAGCCTGTGTTTACAGCTGTGTGCAGAACATTTACCACAAACTCAGTTCCTCCACATGAAAAATCCAAACGCTTTGCTGATAACGATGCTCCGAGTTCAACAGTGGAGGCAGGAAGTTTTATCACAGGTTAAGTTTAGGCTGACTTCAGATTCTGACTCACATCTGCAGAACCTCTGGTCCTCATTGGGTCTAACTCCAGCTGTTTCTAGTGTTTTTTAGTGTTTACAGTGGTAGTGGGAGCACTAGCAGGTTATTAGCTGTTGATACGATACTGCAGAAACCTAAAAACGTGACATGAAAGACCAGAACTGCTAATGATGTCCTGTTTTCAGTCAGTCCGTCTGATGCAGTGGACTTCAGGGGGCTTCTTGGACCATGGTGTCTATAGAATGAAGGACTTCTTGTTTCTGGTGTTTTTCTTCCACCAGCAGACTGCTTGACGTTACTTGCTCGAGCGCTACTGCGGGGTTGCTGCGGCACGCCCCCTCCACTCCCCGTGATCTGAGCGGCTCGTTCTAACTTGGACTTCCTGTTGCAGCGTGCACTCGTACGGGGGCTCACACATGTTTACAGCCCCCCGGACCGGGTCACGCATGCTGATCTGGACCCGTACAGAATTTGTTGACTACCCCTGGTCTATACTGTCAGAGGAAAAATACTGTATGGATCAGTTGGAATAAATAAATAAGACAATCAGTTTTTATTATAATTTGTGGAAATGTCTTAGCGTTTTGTCTTAAAATGTAAAAACATGTAAAGCCAGAGAGCATCAGTGGATTGAAGCTTTTCCTTCTGTGTGGCGTTTGGTTTGATGCCATTCACGCTCATCATCTGCTCTCAGCGTGGACGATGTTTTCAAATCGATTTGCTGCTGAACTAATCACAGCAGAACATCACTGACCGTCAGACGTGGGGACAGTCAGAAAACGTCTGGGTCAGGAGAAACAGCGGAGAAGCCTGATTGGTCGGTTCATCAGGACCAGAGAGGAGGGAAACTGGTTCAGTCACTCCGTCTGAAGATTTCTTTACTTGATCCAATTTGTTGATGTAGATTATCATTTGTCATTTTAAAAAATCTAACTTCCAGACTGATTCAGTCTGACAGCGTTTAAAGTTGGAACCACTTTGGTCAAAGTCATTTATTATTTATGTTTCTCTGAACTTTTCTAATATTTTGTAAAGTGGTGATTTAAAACTAATGTTAAAGTGGATCTCTGGTTATTTATAGATTCTTAAACTCAAGTTGAAACCAACAAGCAACGTCTTCATAGCCGTTAGCTAAGTGTGGCTAAATAAGACGTGCTAACAGCTGTGACTAATGCTGACAGCTGACACTACTACTACTACTAGTACTACTACTACTACTAGTACTACTAACAGCTGTGACTAGTGGAGTTATCTGAGGGGCTTCATCTGAACCTAACGTTGGTGTCATGACAACATGAAGACACCTGCAGCCACACAAATACTACCACTACAACTACTACCAAACTACTACTAGTACTATAACATGAAGACAGCTGCAGCAACACAAATACTACTACTACTACTACTACTAACAAACTACTACTAGTACTACTAGTACTACAACATGAAGACACCTGCAGCCACACAAATACTACCACTACAACTACTACCAAACTACTACTAGTACTATAACATGAAGACAGCTGCAGCAACACAAATACTACTACTACTACTACTACTAACAAACTACTACTAGTACTACTAGTACTACAACATGAAGACACCTGCAGCCACACAAATACTACCACTACAACTACTACCAAACTACTACTAGTACTATAACATGAAGACAGCTGCAGCAACACAAATACTACTACTACTACNACAGGAATCTGACTTTATGCAGGTCATCCTCCAGGCGTTTTAATGGCCTGACCTCCTCTCTGATGCTCCACCACGGCCACTAGAGGGCTGTGATGACCTTCTTCCTAACTGGACTCAGCAGAACTCTGTAGTTACTCCATCATTCATCCTGTTGTTTTCCTCAGCGTCGCCACATTACAACCACATTCCTCTGACCTCTGAGACCGGAAGCCTGCTTCAACCCGTGTTTATTACTTTGTTTTCCTGGTCTGATAAATGAGCACGTTTTATTTAAAGAGTCCAGTCTGGCTGCTGCTGGAAGTGTTTAGTATTGTGAGTAGTTCTTTAACAGAGCCGTGATCTCTGCATGTGCAGCACAAGGCGAGGCGTTTTCCTGGTGTTTTAAAGGGATGTTTGAAGTGGAGTTATTTACAGGTTCAGGGTAAAAAATGTAAATATCAGAGAGTGAAACTCCTATAGATCCATCACACAGTGAAACATTTCATTTTGATGTTATGGCTGCAGATGATAAAACCTAAAATTCTGTGTTTTAGAAACAGAATATTACATCAGATCAATGAAAGAATTGATATTTTTTACAGAAATCTCAGGTTTCAGTCCCTTCTATCCTCTCATCACCTGGTTGGACCTCCTCCTGCATCATTGGTGTCATGGAGGAGATGGAAGTCCAGGTAGCTCTGATAGCAGCCTCCAGGTCATCTGGTGTCTCTCATCTTCCTCTTTACATCTCTAGAGGCTTCAGGTGAGTCTGCTGGCCAATCAGAGCTCAGTAACACCATGAAGCAGCTTCTGGTACCTGTCAGTGTGGACAGGAACCAAGTCCTGCTGGAAAATTAAATCAGTAAATTTAAAGCAAGTCGTACCGTAGTTAGTAAACCTCTACAGCTTCATGTTTAGTTTATGCTGCTGCAGCAGCACCTGGCGTAGTGATTCAAACATCTCTGCCTCAGTTTGTTCCAGACGGCGACGCTTCCTGATGAATTAGCATCACCACACCGCGGTCCAGATGAACCATGTAGATGACAAACGGTTATTAAACACAACCTGAACCTGAGATTTTCATAAGAGTTTGATAGATGGTTTGTTTGTCCTTGAACTTTATCAGTCCATCACCTCCCGTCTCTGCACCTCCTTGTGTTGTCTACACTTCTCAGTAATGTGACTGCCCCTAAGGGGGACGGCGGGGGAGGAGGACTGATCTCAAGACAAACTGCAGGAGATAAAGAGGAGAGCTGATGGATGGATGGAGGTCAGGTGAAATCTGTTCCTCTGTGGTCACTGTTTTGCTGCTCAGAGGTTTTAGTTTGGTGTGAAGGTCAGAACTTTTAGACCTCCAGAGTTCTCTGTGATTTAGAAGAAAAAACAAAGAACAGTTTGGGTTTTCCTTCCATCTGAGATGATCTGATAAAACAGAACTCTGTGGACATGTGAAGACTTCTGTTCTGGTTCTGAATCTGGCTGCGTCGTGAGATTCACTCATCCCTCTGAAGCTAATAAAGAACATCAAACTGTTTAGACTGGGAGACTTCCTGCTGGTGACCCGTCTACTGGTGACCCGTCTACTGGTGACCCGTCTACTGGTGACCCGTATGCTGGTGACAGACAGGTTGAAAGGTCACTTTGAGCCAAGGAAAACCAGCCAAGGTGGTTCTGATTTAGTTGGAGTGGACAGACGGTCTAGGACTAGTCCTTCTAGTGGACAGACGATCTGGGACTAGTCCTTCTAGTGGACAGACGATCTGGGACCAGTCCTTCTAGTGGACAGACGATCTGGGACCAGTCCTTCTAGTGGACAGACGATCTGGGACCAGTCCTTCTAGTGGACAGACGATCTGGGACCAGTCCTTCTAGTGGACAGACGGTCTAGGACTAGTCCTTCTAGTGGACAGACGATCTGGGACCAGTCCTTCTAGTGGACAGACGGTCTAGGACCAGTCCTTCTAGTGGACAGACGGTCTAGGACCAGTCCTTCTAGTGGACAGACGGTCTAGGACCAGTCCTTCTAGTGGACAGACGGTCTAGGACCAGTCCTTCTAGTGGACAGACGGTCTAGGACCAGTCCTTCTAGTGGACAGACGGTCTAGGACCAGTCCTTCTAGTGGACAGACGGTCTAGGACCAGTCCTTCTAGTGGACAGNAGTTGTTAGCACTGTTGCCTCACAGCAAGAAGGTTGCAGGTTCAGATCCCGGCTGTGGCCTCTCTGCGTGGAGTTAGCGTGTTCTCCCCATGCATGCGTGGGTTTCCTCCCCCACAGATCAGAACGTGCCTGATAGGGTGATTGTTTAGTTGTAAGTCGCTTTGGATAAAAGCATCTGCTAAATACATAAACATAGAATACATGATCACTGATATATTCAGTAGATATTTATGATTACTCTCGTTACTCACCAGCTGTTTGTATTAAAGGAAACCAGAGGAAATGAGACACCAGTGTTACTAAAAACCACTACGATCTGGGTCTAATCAAGCAGCAGGAAGTCCAGATGTTTTAAAACAGCAGCGGTTACAGTACGGTTTGTGAACTGATCACATTTAGCTGAAGTCTTTTGTTGTTTCAGGGCAGCTGTGATCAGGTTAGGCGTCATTTAGCATGTAGGACAGCAGGTGGCGCCACATTCATTTACAGGAAAACACCCAGAACTCTACAGGCCTTCATCTGTAAAGAACCGATTCAGTAATATTCTAATAGTTTGTGCTTGTTTCATTAAGTCACAGTTAGTTATGGTGCATTTAAACGGTCTCTGAGAAAATGATGAAACAAACCAGGTGAGACGGGATCAAATCAGCATTCTCAGGACTGATGAAACCCTTCAACCCTCAGCAGTGATGAGTTCATGATGGGTAAAATGATCTCCGCTCCACCAGCCTCCTGCTAGTGGAGCATCAGCAGGGCAGATGACTCAGAGTGATCAGATCACATCCAGGCTCTGTACGGAGGTGTTTCTTTATCATGATGCTTATTATACAGAATGTGTAATAATTATTATACAGAATGATGTTAGTGTCTATCTGTGGGTAAGACTTGTGTATTTATGGGTTTCAGACACTGAGGTGAATCTATGTTGGTGTTTATATAGGTGTGTGTTTTGTAGTGAGGTTAGTGCTACACTTTTAATAAAAATGTCAATAAAATATTAAAATGTATCCAACTTATGAAAATGCATAAATTAGATAATTAATATTATATTGCTCATAAAACATTAGGTTCTGTCGTTTAACAGTGAATCAGTACTCTGAAACAGAGACAAAAATATAGTTGAAAAAATCAATTTATGACTATAATTTGTCTAAGGATGGTACAGGAAAAAGGCATTACTGAGTTGAAATGAATTTTACTAAAACTTATAAGACATTTAAAGTGATAATATGCAGCTTTTTCATATTTTTAAATCTTCTCCTTGAGCCAGTCTGTGCTAATCTGACTCTTTACAGAGTTAATGAAAAGTCACTTAGCCCCATCTGGTGGTTAGATCCAGAATACCACGATTGCAAAATCTCCGTCGCCGTCACGGTACCCAGGAAGTCACGTGTCTCAGGAGGGTTAGGCTAACCCAATGTGGCTAGCTGTTATGCTAGCTCTGGAGTGTTTTTAGCTCATGATTCCTGATTTTTTCCATCTCTCCCTGCTTGAACACAGCTGATTTCTTTGAAGGAGTAAATAACCGCTCCTGTAGAAAGCTATGAAGGCTGAGGAGACATTTCAACAGGTAGATTTAGGCGTTTATACGCTGAAACAATATGCTAACTTGTGTAATGCAGTGATTTAAAACGGACACCAGAGGGCGCCCAAAACAAGCAAAACTGCATATTATCACTTTAATACATGGGTGAATGTTTTTAGATGTGTTATTTATGATTTTAGTAATCTTTGAAGGAGTAAATAACCGCTCCTGTAGAAAGCTATGAAGGCTGAGGAGACATTTCAACAGGTAGATTTAGGCGTTTATACGCTGAAACAATATGCTAACTTGTGTAATGCAGTGATTTAAAACGGACACCAGAGGGCGCCCAAAACAAGCAAAACTGCATATTATCACTTTAATACATGGGTGAATGTTTTTAGATGTGTTATTTATGATTTTAGTAAAAATTGAAGTCTGGATTTTAAAAGACTAATATGGCTGGATTTAACTTTTAGTTTAGTTTAATTTAGATGAGATTTAAATTTAGTTCAGTTACCAAGCGCCTCTCTTATCAAAAGATGAGCCTTACTGAGTTCCGTGGGTCTGGCAGCTGTCAGCAGGTTTTCTCTACAAGCTGAAGTGGAGATCTCCAGACTTGGAGTCGCCGTTGGATCAGCTGATAGCCCTGGATACCGGGGATCAGCTGATAGCCCTGGATACCGGGGATCAGCTGATAGCCCTGGATACCGGGGATCAGCTGATAGCCCTGGATACCGGGGATCAGCTGATAGCCCTGGATACCGGGGATCCAGTAAGGGTCGTTCAGACAGACAGCAGGCCCCATGGTGAAGAAATCTGATGCATTTTAATCAGTCCAGATTGTCTATTTGGTTAAAAAGGATTCATCTCTTTTTCATTCAAAAACATGATGACTGGGACAGGACGTTTCCCAAAAATCAGGAAATCTCAGGAACTCAAGACTTTAAGAGTGAATTTTGAGGAAGTGTATCCACTTTTTAGAAAAGGAGGAGAGCCAATGAGAGCTTGGGGAATGATGAAGGGTGTTTTTATCAAGGCCCAGACTTCCGTTTATTCTAAAATCATAAGTAGAATTTTAATTTGATAAGATGGATTAAATTCAATACTGTCATTTTTAACCCAGATATTAAAATATATATAACATGATCATTCATGACTTTTCTGTAAAGAAAAAATATTAATAAAGTCAACCTTATTAATTCATCAAACAGAAATATTTAAGTTTAAAATGATGTATTTACTAATCATTATAAATTATTAATGTTAAAAACCTTTGGTTAGACTTAGCATGAATAAAAATGCATTAAATTTAATATCATTGACTGACTTATTCTGAGAAATAAGACAGAAGAAGGAATTTAAACTTAATACCAGGTGATGTAACTAATGAGGAAGTTTAAGTGATCAACTGGATAATTTCACCTGTAAGGAGATGAATTCAGTGTTATACAGTAGAAACGACATTAAGTAAAGAAAAAGAAAGAGTCCAGTGTGAGGGAATGTATTGTCCTGTGTGTCTCCGTCCTTCAGGGGAGAAGCGGCTGCTCTGTTTAGACTGCAGCTGTGATTCTGTCTTAAGGTGGAAGTGTGAACGGTGTAGAGTGGTCAGTCGGTCAGTCCACCTGGACTTTCCGGTCGCTACAGTTTGAATGGATAGATGTGTGAATGTATAGGAGGAATGCTGATCCTTGTTCCTACTGTAGTACGAGTCTGTTCTAGTGGAGCTGCTCAGGAGGACTCGGGTCATGTGGACCTGCTGAACTGTGCAGAAACCAGTGGGACCAGATCAGCTGTTGTTTCAACCTACTTCCTTTTTTAATTTACACGATTCATGCACCTTATGAATTTTTTTCTCCTTTCTTTTTGTGATGTACATGTTTGAAATAAATAAATGTATTATTTATTTTTGTGAATGGATCTGCTCCAAAGGCTTGCTGTAGTTAAACATTTACTTAAACCTGATCTTGATTCAGAAGTTTGAGCTAATGACAGACTTAAGTCCAGCCTGTTTTTTATTCCTAAAGTTGCTGAAGGAGTTTCAGTCAGGATTTACAGAAACAGCCAAAGTTACTCACCCTGTTCTTATGGCCTCAGACGGTGGACTGGTGTCTATACTGGCCAGTGGTGGGTCGTCAGGACCAGCAAGGTCCTCTGCTGGTCTAAACTTACTCAGAAAAGTAAAAGTTTTTTTTTCTTCTAAGGATCAGAAGGTCATACAAATGTGACAACACTGAATGTTGTGGCTTCGAGAGAACGTTATACCTGTAGCTGAAGGATCCCGTAGTCTGGTACCAGTGGCCTCAGCTGACCTTTGACATTTGCATGACCTTCTGATCCTTACATCTTTAAGAGATATTTTAAATAAATGGTTCACCCTGGGGCTGCATGGTGGCGCAGTTGGTTAGCACTGTTGCCTCGCAGCAAGGAGGTCGTGGGTTCGCGTCCCGGCTCTGCGGCCTCTCTGCGTGGAGTTTGCATGTTCTCCCCGTGCGTGCGTGGGTTTCCTCCGGGTACTCCGGTTTCCTCCCACAGTCCAAAGACATGACTGTCAGGCTAATTGGGCTGGTAAATTGTCCTTAGGTGTGAGTGGGTGTGTTGTTGTTTGTCTTGTTCGTCTCTGTGTGGCCCTGCGATGGACTGGCGACCTGTCCAGGGTGTCCCCCGCCTCTCGCCCCTTGACCGCTGGAGATAGGCACCAGCTGCCCCGCGACCCTCTGTGGAGGAATAAGCGGCTACAGAAAATGGATGGATGGATGGATGTTTCACCCTGGTCTGTTCTCTTTATATATCAGATCCACTTGTTTGCGCCACTCNAGGACCAGTCCTTCTAGTGGGCAGACGGTCTAGGACCAGTCCTTCTAGTGGACAGACGGTCTAGGACCAGTCCTTCTAGTGGACAGACGATCTGGGACCAGTCCTTCTAGTGGGCAGACGGTCTAGGACCAGTCCTTCTAGTGGACAGACGGTCTGGGACCAGTCCTTCTAGTGATGCTGATTATTTCTGCTCTTATCTACTTAGTCAGACCGATCCAGAGGAGGAAGATGAAATGATGAGGAGTGTTCGCGTTTCCCTCAGACTAACAGCTGGGACACGTTTCCTCTCTTCCTCTCGGTTCTGGTTGGATCAGGTCAGACTTCATCCCACTGCTGGATTATTGATTCGATATTCTGGTTTGTCTTTTTCCCCCAAATAAATGTTTTAACTTTAATTTCCTCATACGGTCACTGTCAGGCTAAAACCTCGTATTGGTTTCATGTTTTCACATTCATCAGCTCTGTTGGTGGTCTCCGTCTCCATCAGATGGACGACGAATCGGAGAAAAGGATGAAGAAGAGCTTGAGACTCGTGACGGTCCAGGGTTTGTTTTTGGTAAAAGGAACTTTTGAAATCATTTCCTGAGAAGATCTGAGGTGTGATGATGTTAACTCCAACATCCTCCTCTTTACTTGATGCTGTTGGACAGGATAAGAAAATGAGTTAAATTAAAATGTTTCCTGGTTAAAAAAAGTTCCTTTTACATTTTAAGATGTTTGTATTTGACCTTTATTTTCCTTTTACACACATATAAGGACATTAGACACCTGTAGAGGATTAGATCGTTACAGCTGTAGAGGTCCAGGATTTAAAACCTTTAAATAGTTAATTATTTCTATTTCTGTTGGTTAAACCGTTCTAGGTCTCCTGTGGACGAACAGGGAGCTGATCTCTGGTTTTCAGTGGGTTTATTGTTCTTTGTGTTGCAGCTCCAGTTCTGCTGGGTTTTAAATGAACTTTCTGACAACACAGATGCTTTAGTGTTATTTAAGTATGATGTGCTCGTTCTTCCATCCTTCCTCCACATGCTGGCCGGCTTATTGCATCAGTAAAACTCAGTCGTGTCACCACAGCGCCCCTCTGTGGATGGTTTTATAACTTCTGCTTCTTTCATTTTCTGGCTCTTTTGACTCCAAGTTGCTTTAAAATGAAGTGAGTTATTTTATTATATAAAACTTCAGCTGAAGATGAAAACCTGCTGCAACTCTTTGTTCTTCAGGAGTTGTAAAATATTTTGTAAACGTTCATCTCTGAGATGTTGATAGAAGATTCAACGATGCTGCTAAATACAGAAATAGAAACAGGAGGAGAGACTTCCAACGGATCAATAAGCTGTTTCCAAAGTGATCAGAAAATAGATAGGAAGCTGCTCCATCAGGCCTTTCTCTGCCTCACTGCACACACATCCTCCTAAAGAGAGCGCACGTCGCATCAGGAACCCACCGAGGCTGATCGCGCTCCTGTTTGTGTCTTCAGATAAGGTTTCTGCTGATTCAGAGATCAATGAGAGGCTGTGGGCTTTTAAAAGAAGCTGATGATGGTATCGTCGTCCTAACTGAGATAGAGGAGATCTTCCTGCTGTCAAATACAGCTTCCTCCAAAGAAACCCAGAGCTGCTTTACTCTGTTAAAGCACGAGTCATGTGACCTGATTTGGCCTTAATAACTTACAGGGTTTTCTCAGTGTGAGTGTTTATTCCACTGCGTTGGTCTACATCATGCAGGGTTGGTTTCAGACTTTGTCATTTGGACTAAAATGCTGATTAGTTTTAGTCATATGGGGCAACGTGTAGCTCAGTAGGTAGAGTGGCCGTCTGGCAACCAGAGGGTCGCCGGTTCAATCCTTCAATTACTCTGTCGTTGTGTCCTTAGAGACACTTCACCCACCTTGACTACAGGTGGTGGTCAGAGGGACCTGGCGGTGGTCAAGAGGGACCTGGCGGTGGTCAAGAGGGACCTGGCGGTGGTCAGAGGGACCTGGCGGTGGTCAAGAGGGACCTGGTGGAGGTCAGAGGGACCTGGTGGTGGTCAGGAGGGACCTGGCGGTGGTCAGGAGGGACCTGGCGGTGGTCAAGAGGGACCTGGCGGTGGTCAGNTTTATTTGGCAGATGCTTTTGTCCAAAGCGACGTACAATTATCAACCTATAGTATGGGCAGAAACTTGTGTCATCAGAA
The DNA here is from genome assembly GCA_006937965.1 of Callopanchax toddi. NCBI lineage: Eukaryota > Metazoa > Chordata > Actinopteri > Cyprinodontiformes > Nothobranchiidae > Callopanchax > Callopanchax toddi. The sequence continues at coordinate 4,506 of SSNR01000679.1, read as the reverse complement.
ACTGAATTTGAATTAGTTATATTTGAAATTGTATTGCTCGGATTGAATCTGAATTGTTCAACTTGAATAAATGCTTTGAAAAAATGAATCTGAATTACTAATTTGAAATTCAATTTATTTGTTTGGAAAAGACTTTCACTAAATTGAAACTGAATTTAATGTTTTGAAACTGATTTCATTTGCTTTGAACTTGCATTTAATTCAAGTGAAAATTCAGTTTCAATAGTTTCTGTTTCAGTTCCCACCGTTCAGATTCAGTTTTACAATTCAATTTCAAAACTTAAATAGGCTTTATGCACAGAGTACTTAGTAGAACTTCCGGTTTAAAATTACCTCGCGGGACCATTTCCGGTTCCATTTGAAACGTGAAGATTTCCAGAGTTAGAGTGCATTTCCAGCTAAAGATATTGTTTATAATCAAAACGAGTAATAGTATAGTATAGTACAGAATGATATATATATTATAGCACTAAGAAATGAAGCCATCATATAAGTATCAGCGGACGGGAAGCCTTGACAGCTGAACACTGCTGTGCTCCGTTGTGTACCGCATCAGCTGAATATAATTCATCAGTCCGTTTCCACACATTTCCACTGAATAAATAACTACAAAAAGGAAGGATTGTGAACTTAAGAAGAGAAAACGTGATCATTTCTAACCACACCGTGTCTGCAGTCCACACTTTGCAGCACAGTAGTCAAAGAGCCGAGTGGAGGAGGCTAATGGAGGAGGCGCGGCGCCGTTCGTGTGTTATTTCACTGGAACAACTATTCTTTTGGTGAATGAAGACTTGGTGTTTGATAACGTACAGCTAGACCAGAGAAAGTTGAAAGTTGGGAAGCAGCTGGAGCCCACGATCACGGCTATATAGATCTGTCTCACTGTTTTTTGATGATGGAAGCTACGAGCTAACGCTGTTAGCTTACCTTCAATTTCATGAATAAAGCTGGTTATATACAGCTTAAAGTCCTTCACCCGCTTGCTCACAGATGTCTCTGTGTGTTTTTCAAAAATTCGGTGGACATCGTTTACCGTGATGCGCGGCAGGTCTTGAAGAAAACGGGTAAAAAAATCAATTTTGTCCAGTTTGTGTGGGAACAGCGTTGAACCGGAAGGGAGCGGCAGCCTCTATCGCAACCAGGAAGTGACCGTGCATAAACCCCATTGAAGTCTGGATTTTAAAAGACTAATATGGCTGGATTTAACTTTTAGTTTAGTTTAATTTAGATGAGATTTAAATTTAGTTCAGTTACCAAGCGCCTCTCTTATCAAAAGATGAGCCTTACTGAGTTCCGTGGGTCTGGCAGCTGTCAGCAGGTTTTCTCTACAAGCTGAAGTGGAGATCTCCAGACTTGGAGTCGCCGTTGGATCAGCTGATAGCCCTGGATACCGGGGATCAGCTGATAGCCTTGGATACCGGGGATCAGCTGATAGCCCTGGATACCGGGGATCAGCTGATAGCCTTGGATACCGGGGATCAGCTGATAGCCCTGGATACCGGGGATCAGCTGATAGCCCTGGATACCGGGGATCAGCTGATAGCCCTGGATACCGGGGATCAGCTGATAGCCCTGGATACCGGGGATCAGCTGATAGCCCTGGATACCGGGGATCCAGTAAGGGTCGTTCAGACAGACAGCAGGCCCCATGGTGAAGAAATCTGATGCATTTTAATCAGTCCAGATTGTCTATTTGGTTAAAAAGGATTCATCTCTTTTTCATTCAAAAACATGATGACTGGGACAGGACGTTTCCCAAAAATCAGGAAATCTCAGGAACTCAAGACTTTAAGAGTGAATTTTGAGGAAGTGTATCCACTTTTTAGAAAAGGAGGAGAGCCAATGAGAGCTTGGGGAATGATGAAGGGTGTTTTTATCAAGGCCCAGACTTCCGTTTATTCTAAAATCATAAGTAGAATTTTAATTTGATAAGATGGATTAAATTCAATACTGTCATTTTTAACCCAGATATTAAAATATATATAACATGATCATTCATGACTTTTCTGTAAAGAAAAAATATTAATAAAGTCAACCTTATTAATTCATCAAACAGAAATATTTAAGTTTAAAATGATGTATTTACTAATCATTATAAATTATTAATGTTAAAAACCTTTGGTTAGACTTAGCATGAATAAAAATGCATTAAATTTAATATCATTGACTGACTTATTCTGAGAAATAAGACAGAAGAAGGAATTTAAACTTAATACCAGGTGATGTAACTAATGAGGAAGTTTAAGTGATCAACTGGATAATTTCACCTGTAAGGAGATGAATTCAGTGTTATACAGTAGAAACGACATTAAGTAAAGAAAAAGAAAGAGTCCAGTGTGAGGGAATGTATTGTCCTGTGTGTCTCCGTCCTTCAGGGGAGAAGCGGCTGCTCTGTTTAGACTGCAGCTGTGATTCTGTCTTAAGGTGGAAGTGTGAACGGTGTAGAGTGGTCAGTCGGTCAGTCCACCTGGACTTTCCGGTCGCTACAGTTTGAATGGATAGATGTGTGAATGTATAGGAGGAATGCTGATCCTTGTTCCTACTGTAGTACGAGTCTGTTCTAGTGGAGCTGCTCAGGAGGACTCGGGTCATGTGGACCTGCTGAACTGTGCAGAAACCAGTGGGACCAGATCAGCTGTTGTTTCAACCTACTTCCTTTTTTAATTTACACGATTCATGCACCTTATGAATTTTTTTCTCCTTTCTTTTTGTGATGTACATGTTTGAAATAAATAAATGTATTATTTATTTTTGTGAATGGATCTGCTCCAAAGGCTTGCTGTAGTTAAACATTTACTTAAACCTGATCTTGATTCAGAAGTNCGGGGGGGACCTGGCGGAGGTCGGGGGGACCTGGCGGAGGTCGGGGGGACCTGGCGGAGGTCAGGAGGACCCAGTGGTGCCAGATTGTGTTGTGGGAATCCTTGGACTTAGAAAGCACAACACAAGTACAGGACTTTTACCATTTCATCCACTATAGTGCGGGCTGCATGGTGGTGCAGTTGTTAGCACTGTTGCCTCACAGCAAGAAGGTTGCAGGTTCAGATCCCGGCTGTGGCCTCTCTGCGTGGAGTTAGCGTGTTCTCCCCATGCATGCGTGGGTTTCCTCCCCCACAGATCAGAACGTGCCTGATAGGGTGATTGTTTAGTTGTAAGTCGCTTTGGATAAAAGCATCTGCTAAATACATAAACATAGAATACATGATCACTGATATATTCAGTAGATATTTATGATTACTCTCGTTACTCACCAGCTGTTTGTATTAAAGGAAACCAGAGGAAATGAGACACCAGTGTTACTAAAAACCACTACGATCTGGGTCTAATCAAGCAGCAGGAAGTCCAGATGTTTTAAAACAGCAGCGGTTACAGTACGGTTTGTGAACTGATCACATTTAGCTGAAGTCTTTTGTTGTTTCAGGGCAGCTGTGATCAGGTTAGGCGTCATTTAGCATGTAGGACAGCAGGTGGCGCCACATTCATTTACAGGAAAACACCCAGAACTCTACAGGCCTTCATCTGTAAAGAACCGATTCAGTAATATGCTAATAGTTTGTGCTTGTTTCATTAAGTCACAGTTAGTTATGGTGCATTTAAACGGTCTCTGAGAAAATGATGAAACAAACCAGGTGAGACGGGATCAAATCAGCATTCTCAGGACTGATGAAACCCTTCAACCCTCAGCAGTGATGAGTTCATGATGGGTAAAATGATCTCCGCTCCACCAGCCTCCTGCTAGTGGAGCATCAGCAGGGCAGATGACTCAGAGTGATCAGATCACATCCAGGCTCTGTACGGAGGTGTTTCTTTATCATGATGCTTATTATACAGAATGTGTAATAATTATTATACAGAATGATGTTAGTGTCTATCTGTGGGTAAGACTTGTGTATTTATGGGTTTCAGACACTGAGGTGAATCTATGTTGGTGTTTATATAGGTGTGTGTTTTGTAGTGAGGTTAGTGCTACACTTTTAATAAAAATGTCAATAAAATATTAAAATGTATCCAACTTATGAAAATGCATAAATTAGATAATTAATATTATATTGCTCATAAAACATTAGGTTCTGTCGTTTAACAGTGAATCAGTACTCTGAAACAGAGACAAAAATATAGTTGAAAAAATCAATTTATGACTATAATTTGTCTAAGGATGGTACAGGAAAAAGGCATTACTGAGTTGAAATGAATTTTACTAAAACTTATAAGACATTTAAAGTGATAATATGCAGCTTTTTCATATTTTTAATCTTTTCCTTGAGCCAGTCTGTGCTAATCTGACTCTTTACAGAGTTAATGAAAAGTCACTTAGCCCCATCTGGTGGTTAGATCCAGAATACCACGATTACAAGATCTCCGTCGCCGTCACGGTACCCAGGAAGTCACGTGTCTCAGGAGGGTTAGGCTAACCCAAAGTGGCTAGCTGTTATGCTAGCTCTGGAGTGTTTTTAGCTCATGATTCCTGATTTTTTTCCATCTCTCCCTGCTTGAACACAGCTGATT
>SSNR01000678.1:173459-189520 GCA_006937965.1 Callopanchax toddi | reverse complement strand
TTGTTCCAGTCATGTGAGGGCTGCTATGGGCTCCCAGATGGAATACTTCATCTTCGTTAAGGAAGTCGCCCTCTGCTCCATGAGAGCTACCACCCAGGCCCAATTTTTTAAGATCTTTCGGGTCAGGATATTTCTCATGAAGATCAAAATCACCTTTAATATTAACCGTACCAATAAGCGGGTAAATACCCACATCCTTATCCATCTCAATCTGTTTCTGCTGTTGAGCGGTTCGTTTAGTGTTGTTCATTCCAATGACAGCATTTCTCAACTTCTCCCTGTAGGTCAGACCTTCTGACCTAAACAGATCGAGAATCTCCAGCTCCTTCTTTCTTTTCTCTTGTCTCTTTTTTGAGGTCTGGCTATTTTTATAATCACTAATCCTCAACTTCAAATCCTCACACACAGACACGTCGAATGTGCCTTCAGCTGGCCATGAACCAGTTAAACCTTTGGTACGCTTTGCCCATTTCTCAGATAAATGCTGAATATCTTTGGCTTGTTCTGGATTTTTGATTGACAGAATAGCAACAGGTGTCGCCGTCATTTTGAAACTCCTTTAAACCTGAAAAGTCTTAGAAATTCAAAAACCAAAAGCAGTTATTTCAATTCAAATTCAAAAGTTGTTGCTTCTTTAAACCTTCTTAATAGCTCAAATCTTGCTGTTATTCCAATAAAAAGAATGAGTACTTCTCCTTATGAGTGTGTGTGTGTGTGGGGGTGTGTGTGTGTGTGCGTATCTGTGTGTGGTTCGTGTGTGTGTGTGTGTGTGTGTGTGTAAGAGAGAGAGAGAGAGAGAGAGAGAGAAAGTGTGTGTGTCCGTTGGTATATGTGGTTTAGGCGGACCTCCGAAAAAAAAGTCCAGCCACACCACATAAACCCGTATGTGTGTGTGTGTGTGTGTGTATGTGNCCTTAAAACAAATTTAAATAACCACATGAGAATCCACACAGGACAGAAACCTTTTGTTTGTGATCTTTGTGGACAAAGATTTAGCCGAAAGACAGGTTTAAACACACACATGAGAATCCACACAGGAGATAAACCGTTTCCTTGTGATCTATGTGGACACAGCTTTAGCCAGAAGACAAGTTTAAACACACACATGAGAATCCACACAGGACAGAAACCTTTTGCTTGTGATGTTTGTGGACACAGATTTAGCCAGAAGACAAGTTTAAACACACACATGAGAACCCACACAGGACAGAAACCTTTTGTTTGTGATCTTTGTGGACACAGATTTAGCCAGAAGACGAGTTTAAACACACACATGAGAATCCACACAGGACAGAAACCTTTTGTTTGTGATCTTTGTGGACACAGATTTAGCCAGAAGACAAGTTTAAACAGACACATGAGAACCCACACAGGACAGAAACTTTTTGCTTGTGATGTTTGAACACAGATTTAGCCAGAAGACAAGTTTAAACTCGCATGAGAACCAGTCGCGGCCCGTCAATACGGGGCGCTAGGGCGCCGCCCCACCAGTCTCATAGAAGGAGGAAGAAGAATCACAAAATAGTGTTAATAGAACCATGATAATTTAATTAAATGATCTATCATTTATACATACTATAAGTGCTGTGTATAATCTGCGTTTAGGTGTAGTTTTAAACTGTTCTTTAACTGTTTTTTCCAGACCGAATGGTCATGTGGTTTACTTCCTGATTCTTCTGCGCATGTGTCAGGCGCACAAATCTTTACCATAGACCTACAATAGACCTTCTCTTTAACCGGCGCATGCGCACTGGAGTCCCTTCAATACAAAGTATAGGAGAGCATCAGGGCGCAGCAGCATAGCGTCCGTAGCATGCCCAGAACAGGTGAACCGGCTCAGATCAGGGGTAACCCAGAAGCTCCAGTAGCTTGCAGATGGAGAGGGAGTTTCTCTCATGGAGGAAGCTAAAAATGGATATTTTTTCAAAGAATCCTGCTTGACAGCTTTGTGATAACCCAGAGGATTGATTCCATGTGTCCTGATTTAATCAACTCAACAGTTGGTGAGTTTTTTGGGGTTGTTTCTTAGAGTTCAGATTGGGTCCTGCTTCAGGTCCAGTTCAAAGTCTGGTACCAGGTCATTTTAGACCGGGACCGGTCCGAACCGAAACGGTTCCAGTACCGGACAGGTTCGGAACGGACTCATCCGGTACCAGGGTCCGGTTCCGGGTCATTTTGGACCAGAACTGGTCAGAAACTAACCAGTTCTGGTACCGGATCGGTCCGAACGATAGGATTGGCTGAAGTTTTTAGAGATATGTGGGACAACCACTTTATTGATTTCTCTCTGGGTTTTTTTAATCTCCACAATATACTTATAGCTTTACTATGTTAGAACGTTGTTAAGAGGCATGAAAAAAAATGTTTAAAGCTACATTGTTCACCAAATTTGCGAGTGCAGCTTTAAACTTTCATGTCACATTTAGCTTAGATTAAACATTAGCTCTGGTCTTTAGACATTTTCAGAGGTTTTTGCCATTTTTAACCAATGTCAACTTGACTTTTAGCTGTTCTTCAGTCTGTCTTCCACTGATTTAACTTTATTTACACAATTAAGCTCTGTTTTTAGCAATTTCAGCAGTCTTAGGCAATCTTTTCAGCAAAATTAAACATTTTCAACAATTTTCAACCCCTAAATTTCTAAAAATCAGGTATTTTAAACTCAAATCAAACTAAGCTTCCCTAAACTTCAAATATTTAAAATATTTCTGCTAATTTTGGAACTTCAGCTCTAATTTAGCTTGAGATAAACTCTTTCACTAAATTATTTATATTATTTCTGCTTAAACTTCCACTTTTAATAAAAGATTCTGCTTTTTATGACATTTCAACTTCATTTCAGCTTAAGTTCATCTTGATTAAATCAGGTTCCAGCCAAGTTCAACCGTTTAGTCTCTTCCTGGCCCTGTTTGATTTTGCTGTCATTTCTTAGTTTAGCTTAGGTGAAACTTTAGATCCAGGTTTCAACCATTTTACAGGTTTTAGCAGATTCCTTGCCAACTTTAACTTTTATTCAGATGTTTCTCAGTCTGTCTGCCACTGATTTAGCCGTATCTACACATTTCAGCTTAGATGAAGCTTTTACACTGTTCTTTAGCTTTTTTACAGGTTTAAGCAATCTTTTCAGGCAGCTAAATTACACTTTTTCAGCAATTTTCTACAATGACATTTAAACAATTCAGATATTTTCAACAATTTTATTTAAGTTTAACAAATTTAAGCTTCATTTAACTTGATCAATTAAACTTTTTCTGCAAATGTTTACAGTTCAGCTAAATTTCAGCTCATTTCAACTTCGTTCAGCTGGTTGCTCGTAATTTTAGCTGTATCATTCAGCTCTCAGCATTCAAACTTTGCATTTTTGCAAGAAATGCAACCTTTCTAGTTATTATTTGTATCTGATTATATTGATATTATTCTAAGGTCTCCTTATGATTTCTTTACTGTTTGATGTGTAGAATTAAGCTAAAACTTGTGTGACCTAACAGCGCCACATTTTTAGTGAACTGGTGGTAGGGATTTTTACCAGCGACATGTTCAGTCAGATGAAAATATTTTGCTTCATTCTCTGCTCTAGTGGTGAGATGAGGGTTTTTGGGACTCTGAAAACTGACTTGCAAAAGTGCGCCCCACCAAAAATAAATTTCACCAGCCGCCACTGATGAGAACATTTAATGAGAGGGCAGGGTGAGCCAGGTTGCAAAAATAGATGCAGTAAAGCAGGGCGGTTTGGTGTGAGAAGTTTTCAAATTTACAGGACCTGCGGGTTGACGAAAACCCTAAACCACCCATCACTAGCATGCACAACTGTACAGGTGGGGTTAGAGGGGGGATGTTTTTAGAGGGGCTGTGGGATGTTAGATTTTAAAAATTATCTCTCATCGAAATTCTCTGGAGACCACCTTTAAGTAGGGTTAGGGTTAGCCAATGGCATGGGTTGCCATGATTAGTCTATTAGACACAATTATGTTGACTATTAAAATCATTGATGACAAATTTAGTAGTCAATGCATTGTTTATTTTTTGAAGCTCTTTCTTTCTTTCAAATTTCTTTAGTACTCTCCACAGCCTTATCTGCGTTTCTGTCATTGCACATGCGTGCTATGCTGCAGGTCCTCGGAGCTCGGCTCCGTGGACTGGTTCCAGCTAAGCAAGACTCCGTGGAGTGGGTTCAGCAGAGCTAAACTCATGGAGCGGGTCTGTCAGAGCTAAACTCGTGGAGCNCTAGTACTGTGTTTAACCAACAGTACTACAGTCATAGTAGTCTGTAGAACAGTACTAAGATCCATGTAAAGCACTGAGTTAGTTCTATGAACCATTTAAAGGTAGTCAGAGGTTCCTAGTACTGTGTTTAACCAACAGTACTACAGTCATAGTAGTCTGTAGAACAGTACTAAGATCCATGTAAAGCACTGAGTTAGTTCTATGAACCATTTAAAGGTAGTCAGAGGTTCCTAGTACTGTGTTTAACCAACAGTACTACAGTCATAGTAGTCTGTAGAACAGTACTAAGATCCATGTAAAGCACTGAGTTAGTTCTATGAACCATTTAAAGGTAGTCAGAGGTTCCTAGTACTGTGTTTAACCAACAGTACTACAGTCATAGTAGTCTGTAGAACAGTACTAAGATCCATGTAAAGCACTGAGTTAGTTCTATGAACCATTTAAAGGTAGTCAGAGGTTCCTAGTACTGTGTTTAACCAACAGTACTACAGTCATAGTAGTCTGTAGAACAGTACTAAGATCCATGTAAAGCACTGAGTTAGTTCTATGAACCATTTAAAGGTAGTCAGAGGTTCCTAGTACTGTGTTTAACCAACAGTACTACAGTCATAGTAGTCTGTAGAACAGTACTAAGATCCATGTAAAGCACTGAGTTAGTTCTATGAACCATTTAAAGGTAGTCAGAGGTTCTAGTACTGTGTTTAACCAACAGTACTACAGTCATAGTAGTCTGTAGAACAGTACTAAGATCCATGTAAAGCACTGAGTTAGTTCTATGAACCATTTAAAGGTAGTCAGAGGTTCCTAGTACTGTGTTCAACCAACAGTACTACAGTCATAGTAGTCTGTAGAACAGTACTAAGATCCATGTAAAGCACTGAGTTAGTTCTATGACCATTTCCTGTTGGACTCCTTTCAGCTCACATTGTGATGAAATGGATGATTAGAGTTTGATCTACAGACGTAAATTAAACTACAGCTTGTTTTTTCAGAATGGAAAGGAAAAAGAAAGCAGCAACACAGAAGAACTTGATGGAGTTCCAGGACCCACTGACCCAGGACTCCTCAGGGCTGATGGAACTGATCTCCATACAAGGTAAACAGAAGAACCACTGAACAGAAACGGGTTCCTCCAGAACTTCAGAGGTTAACGTCCTGTTTGTAAAAGAGATGGAAGAAATCAGGTTGACAGACTGGGACCAGAGGGTCAGGTCCATCAGGATCTTAGTGGTGTCCTCCAGACCTCTCCTGCGCCTTTTGATCTTTATTTATTCAGGTAGAAGAAGAAGTTTTCTTTTTAGAATGTCCTCCAGCAGAGGCTCCAACACAGAACCTTGTGGGACTCCGTGGGTGAGGGAGGTGGAGGAGGACCTGGACAGAGAGAAGGGTGGAGGTCAGGTTTCTGTAGCAGTGGGTGGATTACAGCGTTCTTAGAGTAGACAGGGACTGGACCAGGAACCAGTGAAGCTCACTGGGACTGATGGACTTGCATCTTTTTAACAAACCACTCCTGGTGACTCATCTGCTCACAAACACACTGGTCAATGGTCTGTCGGCCATTTTGAGTCAGTAACGCTAAATGAGGTTTCTTATGTTGGCTGAACAAAGAGTTCCTACCTGTGAGCGTGTAGCTACATCATCTGTGTTCACCTGGACCTGGACTAGAGACTTCAGCTTCATTGAATGGTGGAACAGCTTTCTTCTGATCACAGTCAGACCTGCTGGTGGAGGTTCATCAAAGTCCTGGATCAGAACTTTAGTTTGACTACGTGGATCAGAACGGATTTGTTGTCATCCTGCAGGTCAGAGTCGTCTATCAGGAAGAGACCCGGCAGACCTAAGAAGGATTCAGAAGACCATGTAGACCTCAGGATCCGGATACTGGAGGACTCTACGGTCCAGGTACTCTCCAACATCGGTAAGCTGTGAACATTTAGGTTAGCTAACAGGTAATATAGTGTTCTAACTGTAGAGGTTAGCTAACAGGTAATATAGAGTTCTAACTGTAGAGGTTAGCTAACAGGTAATATAGTGTTCTAACTGTAGAGGTTAGCTAACAGGTAATATAGTGTTCTAACTGTAGAGGTTAACTAACAGGTAATATAGAGTTCTAACTGTAGAGGTTAGCTAACAGGTAATATAGAGTTCTAACTGTAGAGGTTAGCTAACAGGTAATATAGAGTTCTAACTGTAGAGGTTAGCTAACAGGTAATATAGTGTTCTAACTGTAGAGGTTAGCTAACAGGTAATATAGAGTTCTAACTGTAGAGGTTAGCTAACAGGTAATATAGAGTTCTAACTGTAGAGGTTAGCTAACAGGTAATATAGAGTTCTAACTGTAGAGGTTAGCTAACAGGTAATATAGTGTTCTAACTGTAGAGGTTAGCTAACAGGTAATATAGAGTTCTAACTGTAGAGGTTAGCTAACAGGTAATATAGAGTTCTAACTGTAGAGGTTAGCTAACAGGTAATATAGNAAAGAGAGAAAGAGAGAGTGTGTGTGTGTGTGTGTGTGTGTGTGCGTGTGTGCGTGTGTGTGTGTGTGTGTGTGTGCGTGTGTGCGTGTGTGTGTGTGTGTGTGTGTGTGTGCGTGTGTGTGTGTGTGCGCGGCTCACCCGCCTCTCCTCTACAAAGGTGGGGGCTACCGCCTGAGTTCTTTTTCCCCTTTTAGGCGTCTCCTGTTACAGCCTGCATGTGTCTATTTTTAGACGCTCCCTGTGTGTGCTCAGAAGGAACCACTTTTCTCAATTCTCGCGCATCCAACCTCAAAAATGGCTACTTACGAGTCTCTAAATCCTATAAAATAAGCATTTATACTGCTCAACTCTTCTCTACAGCCACAACACAGCAAACAATGCTTTTATGCAGCTTTTACTGCCTATCAAACACACTTTTTCACCAGATCACATCCATTTTTCCACACAATCAGCCAACAGGAAAACCCACGCTCTTCTCCTACCGGCTCCAAGCTTCAATAGAAGACAATAATACACTTTTTTACTGTCTGTTAAAACTAATCCTGACTACTTCGAACACTTTCCAGAGCAAAGATCCACTTGCCTAAACAAACCTCACACCACAGCCATCACATCTCAACAATCACGCTCCACAATCACAAAAACAGAATGATATCACAGTGCTTCATGCAAATTATTTCCAACACATGCAGATGTGTTATTTTAAAATTTCTCACAAAGCCACACACAGAAAAACAGCACATTAGACATCACAATTCAGCAAACACAGAACATTTTTCCTCCTCTCTAATTCTAATGCTCAGCTATATTCAAATTTTGTCTATTTAAACTCTAAGTCTCAGGTAGAATTTATCAAATTATATATTTTTTGGGGAGCTCCCTTTTAACAAATTTAATTTTGTAAATTTGTAGGCACAGATCTTTATTATACTGCAGTATGTTTTTTGTTTGTTTATTTTAAGTCCTTTTTTTTTCAATGTGCCTCTTAGTGCCAGACTAGATGATTATATTTAATACGTTTTCAGCAACACTAATTTTCAGTTTGTGCCGTTAGTATTATATTTTGCTTTAATGGGTTACAATTCTATTTTGTACTATTTTAAAGTATCACTTGGCAACAGTTTTAAACTTTTAACTGTTTGATTTTTGATTTTGTAACATTTACCTTTAGAGCTCTTTTTCCGTACTTCTCCTGTTTTGTGTGCACAATATAATTCTATTTTAGACTGAGTTTTCAATTTTTAAAGGAATTTTACCAATGTCTGCAGAGAAAATATATCTGAAGGTCGGCCTTTCATCTAAACGTTGTCTGCTATCTCTTAGATGTTTATCTAAACGCGCTTAGACGCAAAGAATACGATCACGATCCTTTTATTTTAAACACCTCTATTTCAAATCACACCATCAGGATGATTTGCTTCAGTAATTATTATTACTGGTATCTCCTCAGCTCACCTTGCTGGCATCCGCGGGTATCCTTTTTTTTTTACTGTCCACAGAATACGATCACGATTCTGTTAAACACCTATTTATGAATTCACACGATCACGGTGAATTCCTTCAGAAAATTACTGGCATCCTTCAGCAATTTACTGGCATCCTAGGGTATCTTTTTATTACTGCCACTCTCAGCCAATAAAATCAAATCAAATGTCCTTAAATTTGCATTAATAATTCACAATTTATATGAATTTATATGAATTTCCAGGCAGTTTACCCATGCGCATGGTATGAAAATTTAGAAGTCTTCATTTCTCCCCGAGGGTCCTTGTTTTTTATGACAGAGGCTTCCAGCCTGGCTCAGAGCCCCAGCTGAGGTCTGAGGCCAACGAACAAAAAAGTTCCTTACCTGTGGGCCCCAGGTGGACCCAGACCTGAGGAGGGTCGCTTCACCAGGCCGGCTGTTCAGATGCCTTCTGCCAAACCTTCGTGGTTCGTCAAAAATGTTGAAGATAAAATTCTTCTTGATGCTCAGAGGAAAATGAAGACAGACTACTTCTCTCGTTAGAAGATTTATTATAAATTTAGCTGGACAGTTTGTTCAGAATCAGCCCCAATCAAAAAGTCTAAGCCTAAAGATCCTCTCTCCTTGGAGGAGCATGACATTTTTATAGATCCTGGCTTCTGTGACATCAGCCAATCACAGCAGACTCGAACCCTTCCTCAGCCAATCCACATGACACTAAACACGTGTCTTCCGCATGCACCAATGATGTAATGTTTTTGTTGAAATCAGCTCTCTGAGGGCCCAGCTGTTGGACACTTACCGGACATTTAGAAAAACATCATTTATCATCAAGATGTTTCTGGCTCACATTCACTGAGTTTCCTGCCAAACTTCAGTTATCTTAGAGAGAAAGAAATTGTGTGAACGCGCTGTTACTTCAGTTCTCACCAACAGCTCCNTTTCATTCTTTGAGAACAAAATTAGAAACATCAGGTCAGGTTTCTCACCCCCATCTGCTCCCTGTTCTCCCATCCACCCTCCTCCTTCCCATACCTGGTCCTTCTTCACACCTGTTCATTTTCAGAACATTTGTCTCATTCTTAAAAACATGAAACAATCTTCAAGCCCAGTTGATATTCTCCCAACCTCTTTGCTTCTTAGAGCTTTTGACCTAGTTGGCCCATGCATTGTTGATTTTATTAATCTATCCCTCCAAACCGGCTCTGTCCCCTCCATCTTTAAACACGCTGTTATTGAACCCATCCTTAAAAAACCCAGTCTGGACTCCTCTCAACCAAATAACTACAGGCCCATTTCCAAACTGAGCTATATCTCTAAACTTTTAGAAAGAGTCGTGGCTGATCAGCTGGTCTCTTTTCTGGAACAACACAACATTTTTGATAAATTCCAATCTGGTTTCTGTAAAAAACATTCAACAGAAACAGCTTTACTCAAAGTATCCAGTGACATCATGATGGCAGCAGACTCCGGGGAGTTTACAGTCTTAGTTTTGTTGGACCTTTCTGCAGCTTTTGACACTGTTGATCACAGCACCTTAGTGAACAGACTCCGTGACTTGGTGGGGATCTCTGGAACAGTTTTAGACTGGTTCAGATCGTACCTCTCAAACAGAAGTTTCAGTGTCCATATAAACAACATCATGTCAGATACTACAGATCTGTTCTGTGGGGTACCCCAAGGCTCTGTTCTGGGTCCACTCCTGTTTTTACTATATCTCCATACTCTTGGACAGATCATTAGTAGATGTCACAATGTCTCCTACCACCTTTATGCAGATGACATTCAGCTGTACTGCTCCTTCAAGGACTCAGAGTTCTACAAACTGTCTGAACTACTGGAGTGTCTGTCAGCTATTACTAACTGGTTAGAAAAGAACTTCCTTCAGTTAAACCCTGAAAAGACTGAATGTCTGATTGTTGCCCCTGATAGGATGGTCCCTCTGATCAGTCAACATATTGGACATTTAAGTTCTGCTGTAAAGTCAAACCTGAGGAATCTGGGTGTTATTTTCGACCAATCAATGTCTTTTGAAGGTCACTCAAAACAGCTGGTCAGAAAATAATTTTATCATCTGAGAAATATTTCCAAGCTGAGAAAGTTGGTGTCAAAACCTGAACTGGAAATGGTTCTTCATGCTTTTATCTCCTCCCGTCTAGATTACTGTAACACACTTTTCACATGTTTGAATCAAAAAGCCCTTGACCGCCTTCAGCTGGTCCAGAACTCTGCAGCGAGGCTCCTCACTGGAGCAAACAGGAAAGATCACATCACTCCTATTCTGAGGTCTCTGCACTGGTTACCTGTTAAATGTAGAGTTCATTTTAAAATCCTGACTCTAACTTTCAGGGCCCTACATGGTCAAGCTCCTCTTTATGTTACTGAACTGATAAAGCCATACGCTCCAACCCGAGCTCTCAGGTCCACAGACCAGAATCTCCTAACAGTTCCAAGGACCAGATTTAAAAGTCGAGGTGATCGCTCCTTCCAGTCTGTTGCACCGTGACTTTGGAATGACCTTCCTTTAGTTTTACGCTGTATAGACAGTCTGGTCTCCTTTAAAAAGCAGTTGAAGACCCAATTATTCAAAACTGCTTTTAAATAACTCTTTTATGTTCTCTTGTTGTTGTTTAATGATTTTGATTTGTAATGATATTTTGTTTTGTTGAAGATAAAATTCTTCTTGATACTCAGAGGAAAATGAAGACAAACTACTTCTCTCGTTAGAAGATTTATTATAAATTTAGCTGGACAGTTTGTTCAGAATCAGCCCCAATCAAAAAGTCTAAGCCTAAAGATCCCCCCTCCTTGGAGGAGCATGACATTTTTATAGATCCTGGCTTCTGTGACATCAGCCAATCACAGCAGACTCGAACCCTTTCTCAGCCAATCCACATGACGCTAAACGAGGCGTCTTCCGCATGCACGATGATGCAATGTCTTTCCCGGACTAGAGTGTTTTTGTTGAAATCAACTCTCTGAGAACCCAGCTGTTGGTGCTCTCCGGACATTTAGGAAAACATCATTTATCACAAAAGATGTTTCTGGCTCACATTCAGTTCTCCTGTTCCCTGCCAAAAGTTATCGTAGAGAGAAAGAAATTGTGAGAACGCGCTGTTACTTCAGTTCTCACCAACAAGCTCCCGACCTTCTCTGACCGCAAAACAGAACAAAAACAAGAACAACTGTCTCTCCTCATGCACTCAGATAAGATTTTCCTGGCAACCATCTGCTGAGTTTCAACTAAACAAACCCTCTGTTCCTTCACACACGAACCTGAGTTCTGAACAGTCACAGAAAGTTCAATCTGACTTCTTAAAAGGATTGTACATATCTTTAAGTAAAATGAATAAGGAATAAAATGAAACATCTAGTTTCATATAACATAAAAACCCTTCAGTTTGTTTTATTAATTTTATTTGTTTTATCATGTTTGATTCTGTTTTCTGTGAAGCACCTTGTGATTTTTTCTGTGAAAGGTGCTTTATAAATAAACTTTACTTACTTACTTACTTACTCTTGGAAACGTTGGCTCGCTTAGAGAGAACATCTAACTCTTCAGGGTAGGAAGCTTGTTGTACAGCAAGAAGAATCGCTGTAGTAGCTTTGGACAATTCATTAGCTGTGAGAGGTTTGGAACACCAATGCCAACCCTTACACCCTTTGGTTCCTTGGCCGGTTGACTTAAAGGAATGTGCCACATGCATTGCCATGTGCCACATGAGTGTTGCAATTCCCCTCTGTACAGACTTCCAGGAGGAGAATTTGGCGAACCTTTCACAGTCCAGTAGTTTGTCCTTTTGGCTTGTTGCAAGGGTTGTAACTTGAGAACGGATCTCCACATCAGTGTCTGGATTGATGAGCTCAAACTTCTCATGCTGCTCACTGGTTGGTTGCGACTTGTACAAGAAAGTTGGACCCGTAAACCAGTTGGTTTTAGGGAGCTGTGAAGCTTGAACAGGCCTGGAAGCATGGTCAGCTGGGTTATGCTCCATAGGCACATACTTCCACTGATTTGGTTCTGTAGACTGACGGATTCTCTGAACTCTGTTGTGGACATTCACATAGAAGCGTTTGGACTGGTTGTAAATGTAGCCTAACACTACTTTGCTGTCACAGTAGAAGGTAACTGCATCAAGTTGGATGTCGATTTCTTGAACGATAAGTTCGGCCATTTCCATGGCTAGCACTGCTGCACACAGTTCCAATCTGGGTATGGTGGGTTCAGTTGGTGGTGCAAGTCTAGCTTTTCCAAGGATGAAACCCACATGAATCTGACCATTTTCATCTGTCAGCTTCAGGTACGCCACAGCACCTATTGCTTTGGTTGAGGCATCTGAGAAGATGGACATCTCCTTACGTCTGGCCTTGAGATAAGAAGCAGTGGTATAAGCTCGAGGGATATGAAGCTGTTGGAGTTCTTGAAGCGAATTTCTCCATGTCTCCCAGACATTATATCTGTCTTGTGGGAGTGGACTGTCCCAGTCAGTTCCATCTAGGGTCAGCTCTCTCAGTAGTGACTTGCCTTGAATGGTCACAGGAGCAACGAAACCGAGGGGGTCGAAAAGACTGTTTATGGTGGATAGGACACCACGTCTTGTGAACGGGTTGTCGCTGATTGACACTTGGTAAGTAAATGTGTCTTTTTTGACATCCCAACTCATTCCAAGGCTCCGCTGTGTGGGTACTGTGTCTGCATCCAAGTAAAGGTCTTTAATGTCTTTAGCGTGATCTTCTGCGGGGAAGGCTTTCAGAACGTTGACACTGTTGGACGTGATCTTGTGAAGTCTCAGGTTTGCCTCAGAAAGAGAAGCTTGGGTTTTCTGTAGCAAAGAAATAGCCTCTTCCTCCATGGATGAGGAAACGAGACCATGGTCCACATAGAACTCCCATTCTACGAAGTGTCTGGTGTCTGACCCATACTGCTGTTCTCCTTCTTTTGCAGCTCTTCTGAGACAGTACATTGCCACAGCTGGTGTAGCGTGATCAATATACACTCTGACCTCTGACCTACGTGATCATCTAAAATAATAATCCATCTTCTTCCCAATAACTCGGATTATAATGACTCTTTTATTATGTTTTAACCTGAATCAACATTCCTCCAAGGTCACGGTCGTATCGGAAGAAGCCACCGGACTTTAAATAAAAATAATAATAAAGACTCTTGGTGTCTCTTCCTAAAATGACACCTTAATCTGTTACGGAAATGTCTTAAATGATTAATGCACTTTCTCTTACAGCATTGTGAATGTTTGATCCAGCTTCAGTATTATTGTTACTTTGCTAAAAGGTTAAATCAGTATTATTACTTATTTCCACCTTGCTAAGGATAAATAAGTAAAACCTTCCACACTCCTCACACGGAGGTGACGTAGGACTTTAGAGCCTGAGTCACGTGTCTTGTTTAGAGTCTCCTGATTGGCCCACGTTCACTGACAGCTCTCAGCTGTCTGCTCCGCACGGAAGAATCCAGTTCTCCGCCAGCCTCGGAGGAGACAACATAGCCCGCTGTCACTCGCTACACAGTGGGTTATTGATGCCGACTGCAACCGGTAACGGGTCAAGCCCCGTGGCAGTCGAAGAAGCTTCTTACCCCTGAGAGCAGGAAACATCCACCTGCCTCTCTAACTCAACCAGAATGGGTAAGATAGCCAGCTACCAGCTCATTAGCCATGGGTTCCACTGACGCTGTATCCACGGACGCTCTCCGCTTGGCCGGCGGGTCCACGACCTGTCAGGCCCCCAGATCGACCGAGGGGGAATCTCCGCTTCCTCGTCGAACTCCAGCAGCCGGACGCGATCCAGGAACAAGGTTCAGTAGCTACCCATGACCTGGTAAAGCAGGCTACTTTGATAATGCTAACCCTATACCACTAGGCCGCTCATCAAAGTAACCTCTCCACCTTATCCCTAATAACCAAACCCTTAAGCTAACTCCTTAGTCTTAATATCACACGAGACTCAAGTTCTAAACTCAGAAGATCAATTTCATAACATCTATCACTTAGTGAATTCTTATCAACTTGCTACCTCAAATGCTAATCTGTTTACAAATGTTCGTCAGCTTTTATAATAAATATTGAATATATTTATTCCTGACTCAGCTTCCATTCGTCAAATAACAGGTACATAACTACTCCCTGCAACTAAATAGAATCTAGAATTACCTGCTTTATCACAAACAGTTGTTCAAACCCAGGTGTCCAGAGCACACAGACTCTCGTTTAAAACCTCGGTGACTGTACTGAAACAAGCAGAAGGTGAGTAATAAAACATAGCGTTTATACACACTACAAGGTTTAACTACATAGTGTACAACACTACACTGGTGAAGGGCTATTGTCAAATACGTGAACTCTCATCCTGTACTCAACAATGTCCTTGGTAGGGTCATTACCTTGGTACCAGAAGAAACGTAAGTAGTCTCGGTGGTCCTCTCTCACGACAAAACAATGAAACATCTGTTCAATGTCAGCCATAACTGCTACTTGCTTTCTGCTAAAGCGAATGAGGACTCCCATAAGACTGTTATTCAAGACTAGCCCAGTGAGTAGCACGTTATTCAGTGAAATGCCATTGCATTGTGCGCTTGAGTCGAAGACTACCCTGATTTGGCCAGGCTCCCTGGGATGATAAACCTCAAACATCGGCAGGTACCAGCACTCTTTGCCTTTTGGGAGTGGGGGTGCTGCTTCTGCGTGGCTGTTGTCAAAGATCTTGCGCATGAAGGCAATGAACTGGTCCTTCATCTTTGGTTTACGCTCTAGCGAGTGCTATAATGACAAGAGGTGGGTCATTGCTTGCTCATGATTGTTAGGCAAAGGTGGCCTAGAGGACTTGAAGGGAAGGGGAGCCACCCAACTAATCGTCCTGGAAAACCTCATTGTCCATTTTCTGCAGGAAGTGTTTGTCTTCTATGGAGAGGGCAGGCTTGTCATCATCTGCTGTTCTTGTAAAGACTGTGTTGCAGAGAGAGTCGTGGTCCACTGTAGCGTTAAAGCAATGGTGAGTCAGTCCCTTGTTATGGTTAAAGTCGTTGGATTTGCTTAAGGTGGACGTCGTTCGTGCAGGGTCTGAACAGCGAGGGTCTTCCGTCTTCCAGTATGTTTGTTTTATAGCTGTTGACAATGGGTTTATGGACTTTTCCTAGATACACATTGCCCACTAACACCCATCCAAGATCAAGCTTTTGGGCAAAGGGTGTATTGCCAGGACCATTGATCTGCTGCCTCACCTTGTGAACCTGGAGGATATCCCTACCGAGCAGAAGAAGGATCTGGGCATTGTTCTCGAGAGGCAGGATTTCACTAGCAAGGCTCTTGTGGTGCGGGTGATGAAGAGCAGCTTCTGTTGTTGGTATTTCATCACGATTGTCTGGTAAGTCGTCGCATTCTATCAGTGTTGGCAGTGGAAGGCTAATTTCACCGTTTACTGCTTCAATCTGGCCAGAGGTTGTGGCTAATCCAGCACAAGTTTTTAGAGTGTAAGGGTATGAGCCAGCTTCGATTTTAAATACCGTATTTGCCCGCATATAAGACGAGGTATTTTTTATTGAAAATAATTTGAAAAGGCGGGGTCGTCTTATTATCGCAACCTAGTTTTTCCAGCGGAGGGCTCAGACTTTTTGGTCAAAGCGGCAGGAAGCAGCTCAGATCGCGAGTGGTTCCAGAGGTCCAGTCCAGCTCAAAGTTCCAGGTCTACTGAGGATTTAGATGCCAGATGGCCAGTCCAGAGGCAGCCAGGTCCATTTCCAGACCCAGCAGGTGCTTTCAGCGAGCAGACTGTACAGGTGAGGGCTTGCGTTGCTCCCTCGATTTACACAAGCATTCTCCCTCAGACCCTCATCCATCTCACGTATCTTCATATGCACGCCCCCCCCCCCCCCCCCCCCC
>SSNR01000678.1:124332-146933 GCA_006937965.1 Callopanchax toddi | reverse complement strand
AAAAAAAAAACGGTTAAATAACGGAAAATTCTGGTTAACGCGACCCCTGATCCCCTGACACGGTGGCGTAACAACCAAGAGCGATTCCCTTTGCTCTCCAGAGTCGCACGCAAGTACATGTGTATTTGCGCAACGAGCGCACCTTCAGAGAGGGTTTTCAGTGTCGCTGGAAATGTTGTCACCCCTCTCAGATCCTGTCTGAAACCGCATCAGGTTAACATGCTGGTTTTCCTTGCACGTAACAAGGACACGACAGAGCTATAAATCACCGTTATTTGTGTGTGAAAGTGAAATGATTGTGCCCACCCGCGCCAGGTTAATCTTATTTTATATACTTGATTTTAACAAAACAGGCGCTTTTTTATTTTATTTTAGTAATTTACAAAGAAATGTGCTAAATAAATAAAGTGCTGCAATAAAATCGCACTGGGAGAGCTGGAGTTGGAGCTGGGAGAGTTGGAGCTGGGAGACCTGGGGACGGACTGTCCAATCTCTGGGGCAGAAGTCGCTGAGGTAGTCAAACAACTACGCAGCGGCGGAGCCCCAGGGGTGGATGAGATCCGACCTGGGTATCTCAAGGCGATGGATGTTGTAGGACTGTCGTGGCTGACACGTCTCTGCAACATTGCGTGGTCATCGGGGGCAGTTCCTGTGGAGTGGCAAACCGGGGTGGTGGTTCCCATTTTTAAGAAGGGGGACCAGAGGGTGTGTTCCAACTATAGGGAGATCACACTCCTCAGCCTCCCTGGAAAGGTCTACTCCAGGGTACTGGAGAGGAGGTTCCGGTCGATGGTTGAATCTCGGATTGAAGAGGAGCAATGTGGTTTTCGTCCTGGTTGTGGAACTGTGGACCAGCTCTTTACCCTCGCTAGGGTGATGGAGGGGTCATGGGAGTTTGCCCAACCAATCCACATGTGTTTTGTGGATTTGGAGAAGGCTTATGACCGTGTCCCCAGGGGCACCCTGTGGGGGGCGCTCCAGGAGTACGGGGTTGATGGTCTTTTGTTAAGGGCCATTCAGTCCCTGTACCAGAGGAGTGTGAGTCTGGTTCGCATAGCCGGCAGTAAGTCGGACCTGTTCCCAGTGAGGGTTGGACTCCGCCAGGGCTGCCCTTTGTCACCGGTCCTGTTCATAACCTTTATGGACAGGATTTCTAGGCGCAGCCGTGGTGTGGAGGGNCTCCCTGAGCCACCGAGGGTCCCGCCGTCAGACACCTCGCCTCCCGCTCCAAGTCAAGGTCCCGTCCCGGTTCCAGGGCCACGTCAAGATCCCGACGATCCTGGTCCCGAGCCCGAGGTGGGCCTCTCCAGTCCGGTTTCCAGTCCCGAGCCCATGGTGGGCCTCTCCAGTCCTGTATCCAGTTCCAGAGCCCGAGGTGGGCCTCCCAGTTCCAGAGCCCGAGGTGGGCCTCCCAGTTCCAGAGCCCGCGGTGGGCCTCCCAGTTCCAGAGCCCGAGGTGGGCCTCCCAGTTCCAGAGCCCAAGGTGGGCCTCCCAGTTCCAGAGCCCGAGGTGGGCCTCCCAGTTCCAGAGCCCGAGGTGGGCCTCCCAGTTCCAGAGCCCGAGGTGGGCCTCCCAGAACCTGATCCGGACCCGGGCCTCCCAGAACCTGATCCGGACCCGGGCCTCCCAGAACCTGATCCGGACCCGGGCCCTCCAGAACCAGATCTGGACCCGGGCCCTCCAGAACCAGATCCGGACCCGGGCCAGGGTCCTCCTGAACTGTGCCTCCTGGCCGTTTTTCTCCTTGTCTAGTCCTTCGTCCTGGTTCCCTCCCGCCCCCCCTTCTGGTGTCTCTGCCTGGCGTCCGGAGTCCGCCGTTAGAGGGGGGGCTCTGTCATATGTCACCTCACTTGTGTCATATGTCTCCCTCTAGTGTCCTGTCTTGTGCTTTGTTTAGCCTTCTGCCTTTTTGTCTCCCACAGGTGAATCCAATTGTTATCCTCTCACCTGTGTCTCGTCTCGTCATCACCACCCAGTATATCAGTGTGTTTGTCTCGTCTGGGTGTTGTCAGATCTTCGTCTTCTCGTCCCCTGCCCTAGTCTGTTTTTGTTGCTCAATAAATACCTATTTTGCTTACATCTGCGCCTGGATCCTCCTTCAACCCCTCAAAACCTGACAGTTGTACAGCACTTTGGGGAGTAATAACACTGGAAAGTGCTCTAAATATATTGAACATTTACAAACTTTAAGCTCTAGTGTGGCCGGCAATGAGAATAAAACGGTAATTAGGAAGTTAGTTTACAAAAAAATATTTAACTAACTTCCTAATTACCTCTTTTATTAAAGATATAGAACTATATATATGAATCCAATTTCTGAATCTACAAACTCGAAGGCTGCTAAGACAATCTATCTATGTAAACTCTTGCATATATTCGTATGATTTCCACCCCTGGCTGTTTGTGTTGTTGTTTTGTGCACTTCAGCTGTTCATGTTGTGATTGTGCACTTGTTGTATTTTTTGTTACTTACTTAATAAAGTTTGTTATTAAAAAAAAAAGTTTACAAACAAAAACTTCATAAGAAATTCAAATGAACCTTTGTAAGGCACGGGTTAGTCTGTTAATATCTAACTATAGTTAAGTTTAAACGCAAAAAAATCATAAACTTGTCTTCAAAGCACATTACTCTTCTAATATATATTTTGATACGATTTTCCTGAATATTAATAGTTTTCAAATGATAATACGGCCACATGACTAGCTAATGTGACTTCCTTATGTGGCTACTTCTGCTAATTAAACATTTGATCCAGTTTAAAACATAAAAACACATTAATTTGTCTTCAATGCGCTTTCCTGTTTTTAATATATGTATAAATATCAGATATATATCTTGTAACCAGGTCAATTTGTACTTATAACTTCCAATAACGAAGTTTTCTGGCTCGGAACTAAAAAATAAAAATAAAAATCTTGGAACGTCACTTCCGCTACGGATCCAGGTTACTTAAATTCGATTACATCACTTCCTGTGTGGATTACACCACTTCCTGTATTGATTTCACGTGGTTTCGGGAATACAACTTCCGGTACGGTATACAGAGGTTTCAGTCCGCCATCTTTGTTCGCCATCTTGTGGCTGCAGCCAGGTACTCTTGGCTATTTCTGCTCATCCCCAGTTCTTTTTATATCCTCGGCAATCAGGAAGAATTAATCCACAAAAACTCTTATATTTCAATAATCCACTCTTTTAATGAACTTTTGCAAAAGGAGACTGCTTCAATGTATTCAAAAACAGTCTGAAGTTTAGTTCTAAAATCTCACCATATGAACATAGTTGGGATCCTCCCAAAGGAGACAAGAAACTTTTCCTGGCAACAGATAGAAAGTTGGCTGTGTGGCCTTCACTTTATCAGCTGTTTGTTTCCAAGAGGGAAGCTGTCTGCTCATCTCTACGCATTCCTGCACACAATATTACATCTTCTACTCCAAGACAAAATATATTAGACTGAATCTAGTGATATGTGGATTATAACTCTGTAGATTAATATGTATTGTTATGAAAATAAGTGGAAATGTTTATAAACTCTTCAAAGTATGGAAGACTGATCCGATTGTATTTTCTCATTCCAGATCAATGTAATTACTTTATTACTCATCAGGAGGAGTGTTCATCTGAGCTGAAAACTTCCCTCTTAGCATATAGAACCCTGTGAAGCAGGTACGAAGGAGAACTCAAATGCAGGTTAAAGTGATCACAAAAATTCCTTTTTTAAAGGTCAGGCAAAAATCCAAATCGTGAGGCAAAAGGGTAATCCAAAATCCAGAAACAGGGTCAAAGCACAAAGTTCTAAACTAACTACGAATCCAAGAGGTCAAGGCACAAAGATCTAAACTGAGGCTGGGACGAGAGTCTGGAAACTAACGAACTGGCAACTGAAAGAGAGGAGACTGGTTTAAATACAAACACAAACAGCTGTAAGGAATCAGAGTAATGACAAACAGGAAACAAAACTGAAACAGGAGGGAGACTTCAGAATAAAACAGGAAGTGAGAAAAGAGGTGGTCTCACAGCAGGGAGTGACAAACCCATTGATGCACTCAAAACAATAACTATGATTATAAGTGATTATATGTAATAACTTCAATAAATAATAAAGAATATTGTGTTGTGACAGCCAGGCCAATTTTTATGCCAGAATCCTTTTCAGGTGTAGGGCGGGAAAAGTCACATTGGGCTGAGCAATTTGAGATGGCAGCTGATGGTAATAATTGAGATGAACCCCTTAGATTAAAGTTCAAGTGTTTATTGTTCTCCGGCAGAGCTCGGGAGGTTTATAGTGGGTTGGCAGCAACTGAGAAGAATAATTATACTCGGTTGAAAGCAGCGATGGCTAGCTGTCTAGATCCCTGTGATAGTGATGAATGGAACCGGGCCAGCTTTGCTGCTCACAGGAGGTTACCACATGAAAAGATCAGGGAGTTTGGAATGGCGGTCGGTCATTAAAGCTTATCCAACAGCAGATCCTAGGACTCAAGACCTTCTGGCTAAAGATCCTTTTATAACTCATGTTGGTTGTGGGGATTTAAGGGTCAGTTTACGAAGTGCTAAACCTGACTCGCTTGATGCTGCCATCAATGTAGCTGCAGAACTTGAGCTCATTAAGAGTTTGGAAGGTAGTTCTGTACCTGATGCTAAGGTGCGTGGTGTCACCAAGGAGGAACGAATTGACACTGTTGGGGATTGTGGAGGGTCTGAGGCAGGAGGTGTAGTCTCTGCAAAGTACCGTGCAAACACTGACCATGCCAGTGGCATCTGGTCCAGTTTTTGTTCCCCCTACTAGGGGTCTATGGCCGGTCAGGAGAAACATACACCCGGGGGATCGGAGTGAGAGGCAGGGGGGTTGTTGGGAGTGTGGTTGCGACCGTCACTGAAGGAGCAGAAGAAGTGATTAGTTAGCAGCCTTTGGTCATTAACTGCACAGCAGCAGCAGATTCTTATCTTTGCTATGAATGTAATCATTCTTTATTGTGTAACCTGTGTTCCTAATAAATACTGGTGAGGAGAGTCACTCTGCAGAGTTTCACTCTGAAGCTACGTACATGCAAACGAGTGACTGTCTCCTCTGATCAGGGTTCAAACTTTTAACTCCATTGTCTGGCCTGAATTTGTTCCTTAGATTGCGGGGTTACAGGAGAAAATCTCCAACAGTCACATACGTCGTATCTGCCCATATGTCCAGGGAAGCTAGAGGGGGCGTGTACGGAGGGCCAAATGCCCGCCCCCTCTTTATCATGGACTGGGGCCCAGGGTGGTTAATGTGACCGATCAGGAAATCTATGAGCCAAAATAGGTGGGTGCGACTGTTATGTTTTGATAGACACGGGGGCATCCCGCTCAGTGATTCCTAGAAGTGTGTGGCTCTCCCTCACTAATGGAGGAGAGAGGCCAGTGGTGGCGCCAGGGGGCGCTATAGCTCCCCCTGGATTAGTCATAGCACCCCCAAGAAAATATTAGATTTTTTTTACAATTTCATTTAATATTGTGTGGATGTAATAATATTAAACATACAAAACCAAAATAATCATTAAATTATCATATAGATAGTAAAAAGTTGAACCAAAAAAGGAAATTGATGTTAACCTTTGACCTAATTTCCCACTCGCAAAGCGAACGAGTGAAAGGTAGAGCTAGTGGTGAAATGGATCGGTTTTTGTTGCCCAAATTTCCACAGGTTCAGTCAGAAACAAATGAATCTTTGGAAGAAGTGATCTCAGAATCAAAACTACAAACTCCTACGAGCCTGGATGAAGATAGTCAACCCTCGACTGCCGCAGCAGAAGTCGACGGTTGTGCCGCTGGAAATGCTAACGCTAGCACTGGACCGCTAGATATTAGCAGGAATCCCCAAGATGGCCCAAGAAGACCAATTCTTTTTAAATATCCATCACGTCTGTTTGGAGTTCAACAAAGAAGTTTCAGCAAAGGTTGGCTGGATCAGTATATGTGGTTGGAACACAGTGTGAGCCAAGATGCTACGTTTTGCTTTTCTTGTCGGCATTTTCTAAAGGGAGGCTATGGATTTCACTTGGAGCCCACATTTACAACACTTGGCTTCAGTAACTGGCGAAAAGCAGTCGCGTCTTTAAAAAACCATCATGAAAGCGCTGGACACAAATTTTCTATGGAGGCATGGAGGGAGTTTAAATTAAAAGAAAAAAGTGGCTCAAAACTCCCAAACATGCTGGATAAGGGACATTCAATACTGGTTCAGGAGAACCGAAAGTACATGATGGGTGTGGTGGAAAGTTTGCGCTACACAGCTTGTCAGGGGATTGCACAGCACGGTCACAGAGAGGATGAGGATTCAGCAAACAAAGGTCATTTCCGTGAGATGCTAGATGCTATTGGAAAATTTGATTCAACAGTCCAAAAGAAATTGACCACTAATCCATCTAATGCGAAGTATGTTGACCATGATATACAGAACGAGATATTTAACATAATGGCTGAAATGATGAGAAAACAAATCAGCGACGAGGTGAAGGAAGCTGGATATTTTGCCATATTGGTGGATGAAAGTAAGGACATCAGCAAAAAAGAAGAAATTTCAGTTATAATGCGTTATTTGCAGCCAGAGTCAGAGAAAAAGGTGGAGGAATTTCTGCATTTTACCCCAGTAGATGGACTGGACGTAGACTTGCTATTTGACAGCATCAAGCTGACACTCAGCCGGTGTAATATTGACATTAACTGTTGCATCGGCCAGTGCTATGATGGCGCCACGGTTATGTCTGGATGCAACAACGGAGTGCAGGAAAAGCTTAAAAAAGAGGTGCCACAAGCAGTATATATACACTGCAATGCTCACAGGCTGAATCTTGTGTTAGTCGACTGTGTGCATAATGTTGGCGCTGCAGCAGACTTTTTTGAGACACTGCAAATGCTTTACAGATTTTTTTCAGGATCAGTGGTTCGTGATCTTTTTATGAAAACGCAGGATGAACTTAACTCAGCAGGGCAGCGCATAGAGCTCAAGAGACTGAGTGACACTCGCTGGGCATGCCAGTATGATTCAATATGCGCTGTCAAAAAAACACTCCCAGCAGTCTTGGCTACACTGTGCGAAACTGTTCAGCAGAACAATGCAAAACAGAGGCTAAAGCCATCAATGCACTTATAGATGAGAAGTTTGTTCTGCATCTTGTTCTTTTTGAAGATGTTTTTAGAACAACTAAATTCATGTCAATTCAATATTGCTGGGGTTTGATATTCTCTCCAGACATGGGGCTGTGGTTGATCTGGGCATGAAAACTTGCCAGATCATGGGCAAGGTGTTTCCCCTTCTTAATCTTAGACCAACATTGGATCCCTAGGTGGTAGTGGTACAAGCTGACATGACAGTACCTCCACGTAGCAAGGTTATAATCACTGGACAAGTTCAAAGTAAGTGGGGTGACTACCCTGCGGGGATGCTGGAGCCAGTAAGTTCACTATCCAAGCATTGCGACCTGCTGGTGGCTAGGATAGTCTGCCGGGTTGACCAAGGGCAGCTCCCCGTATGAGTGATTAATGTGACTAGTGACTAGGGTTGTCATGGTAACCGCACAAATGAAATATCGCGATATTAAGAAACCTACCGCGCTGCATGACGGGCCACTGCAATTACCGCACCTGACAATACTGATGATGATGATGAGGTAAAGTGCGCGCTGATCGAGGAGATCGTACACATGGAAGATGGAGGGAGCGGTGCCAGTGCGTGAGCTGCAGCCCAGCCAGAATCCTTGGCGGAGACAGTGCTGCCACCAGTGGCAAAAAAAAAAAACCGCTCGGAGACCTGCTGAAGTCACGGAGCAGCACGTCTTCTGCATCTGTCCCAAAGAGAGTTAGAGCCGAGCTGGAGCTCAGTCGCTACCTGAAGGAGGAACCCATCGACCCTAATGAAAATCCCCTGCAGAGGTCGCGCTGGGCTTTTTAGTTTTCTGTCATTTTGACTGACAGGGTTAAAAAATCCGGTCATAATCTATTTTTATCCGTCACTTATTAATTTTAAAAACATTTTCAGTAGCATTATTACTCTAACACCGGGCCCATTTAGCACATACATCCATAGGATTAGACTCTAAATTAGTCGATCAGTCAGTCATCAGATAGACATTTCTAAAAACTCTGTTTGGAGTCGAGCGCTGCGCAGCAGCAGGTGCAGCTCTGTGCGCTCCGTGGGACTCTGATTACTATATAATATTAACGTTCATTATGAGATCATGAGAGAGATGAGGGGTTCACATATTTTTCACTGAGATACTCAGGGGAAAACCTGGCGTTGATGTTTAATGCGGACCACCTCGCGTGAGGGAGTGTTTGAGGTCCAGCTCTATGTGTGCTCGGCTCGTGGAGCAGGTTTTGCGTGTCAACAAACCTCCACAGCTTATAAACGCTACTCTGAGAGCACATTACAACAGAAAGTGTAGTTAATCCATATCTGATCGCGTGCTGAGCACCGGATTGCAAAGGGGCGTTTGAGCGGATCAGGTCTGACACCTGATGGCGGACCAGTGTTCTTCTGCTGCAGAGCGCAGGACGTCTGGATCACAGGTCTGCGCTCAGCAGAACCTCAGTCTGGGCTGCAGGTATTAGTTGGTGGAGATGCAGCACTATTTCTGCATCCTTAGTTCGAATTATTAGTGGGGACAATTCAGTGATTGCCTATGACGGTCTGATGGCGTGCGTGCAAACCTGTCAGAATGACCGGCGCCCTTCAGATCTTTCCGTCAGAGTAAAAAAAAAAAAAAAACGGTTAAATAACGGAAAATTCTGGTTAACGCGACCCCTGATCCCCTGACACGGTGGCGTAACAACCAAGAGCGATTCCCTTTGCTCTCCAGAGTCGCACGCAAGTACATGTGTATTTGCGCAACGAGCGCACCTTCAGAGAGGGTTTTCAGTGTCGCTGGAAATGTTGTCACCCCTCTCAGATCCTGTCTGAAACCGCATCAGGTTAACATGCTGGTTTTCCTTGCACGTAACAAGGACACGACAGAGCTATAAATCACCGTTATTTGTGTGTGAAAGTGAAATGATTGTGCCCACCCGCGCCAGGTTAATCTTATTTTATATACTTGATTTTAACAAAACAGGCGCTTTTTTATTTTATTTTAGTAATTTACAAAGAAATGTGCTAAATAAATAAAGTGCTGCAATAAAATCGCACTGGGAGAGCTGGAGTTGGAGCTGGGAGAGTTGGAGCTGGGAGACCTGGGGACGGACTGTCCAATCTCTGGGGCAGAAGTCGCTGAGGTAGTCAAACAACTACGCAGCGGCGGAGCCCCAGGGGTGGATGAGATCCGACCTGGGTATCTCAAGGCGATGGATGTTGTAGGACTGTCGTGGCTGACACGTCTCTGCAACATTGCGTGGTCATCGGGGGCAGTTCCTGTGGAGTGGCAAACCGGGGTGGTGGTTCCCATTTTTAAGAAGGGGGACCAGAGGGTGTGTTCCAACTATAGGGAGATCACACTCCTCAGCCTCCCTGGAAAGGTCTACTCCAGGGTACTGGAGAGGAGGTTCCGGTCGATGGTTGAATCTCGGATTGAAGAGGAGCAATGTGGTTTTCGTCCTGGTTGTGGAACTGTGGACCAGCTCTTTACCCTCGCTAGGGTGATGGAGGGGTCATGGGAGTTTGCCCAACCAATCCACATGTGTTTTGTGGATTTGGAGAAGGCTTATGACCGTGTCCCCAGGGGCACCCTGTGGGGGGCGCTCCAGGAGTACGGGGTTGATGGTCTTTTGTTAAGGGCCATTCAGTCCCTGTACCAGAGGAGTGTGAGTCTGGTTCGCATAGCCGGCAGTAAGTCGGACCTGTTCCCAGTGAGGGTTGGACTCCGCCAGGGCTGCCCTTTGTCACCGGTCCTGTTCATAACCTTTATGGACAGGATTTCTAGGCGCAGCCGTGGTGTGGAGGGTGTTGAGTTTGGTGACAGGAGAATCGCGTCTCTGCTTTTTGCGGATGATGTGGTCCTCCTAGCTTCATCGAGCTCTGACCTTCAGCTCTTGCTGGGAAGGTTCGCAGCCGAGTGTGAAGCGGCTGGGATGAGGATCAGCACCTCCAAATCTGAGGCCATGGTTCTCGACCGGAAAAAGGTGGATTGCCAACTCCGGGTCGGGAGAGAGGTCCTGCCTCAAGTGGAGGAGTTCAAGTATCTCGGGGTCTTGTTCACGAGTGAGGGAAGGAGGGAGCGGGAGATCGACAGGCGGATTGGGGCAGCATCTGCAGTGATGCGGACGCTGAACCGGTCTGTTGTGGTAAAGAGAGAGCTGAGCCAGAAAGCAAGGCTCTCGATTTACCGGTCGGTCTACGTCCCAATCCTCACCTATGGTCATGAGCTTTGGGTAGTGACCGAAAGAACGAGATCGCGGATACAAGCGGCTGAAATGAGTTTTCTCCGCAGGGTGGCCGGGCTCAGCCTTAGGGATAGGGTAAGAAGCTCGGACATCCGGGAGAGACTCGGAGTAGAGTCGCTGCTCCTCCATATCGAAAGGAGCCAGTTGAGGTGGTTCGGGCATCTGGTCAGGATGCCTCCTGGACGCCTCCCTCGGGAGGTGTTCTGGGCATGTCCTGCCGGCAGGAGGCCCCCAGGTCGACCCAGGACAAGCTGGAGGAAATACATCTTCAGTTTGGCCTGGGAACGCCTGGGCGTCCCAGCTGAGGAGCTGGTGGACTTGGCCGGGGAGAAGGTGGCCTGGGCTGCCCGACTTGGAATGCTGCCCCCGCGACCCGGACCCGGATAAGCGGAAGAAGGCGAGGCAAGGCGAGGAATAAAATCGCACACCGCAATATTGAGCCGCCCTGACTCACCGCAGGGGGAATTCCTCAACCGCGACAGCCCTACTAGTGACCCTTTAATATTGAAGAGTGGCATGAAAGTCGGCACTCTATTCCCCAACATTGATGTGGGGGGTGAGTTAGGAGAACAGGCAGACTCCTCTAAGGGGGAGGCGTGGACTGTAGATTCATTGATTAATCAATTTGGGTCAAAAGACTGGGGCCTCTCCAACCAAGAAGTGCAGGCGGTGAGGCAGCTGCTTGGGCAGCACTTGCCACTGTTCAGTAATGGTGATACAGATCTGGGATGTACCAAATTGATTGAACATGAGATAGAAACTGGTGATGCAGCTCCTATTAAGATGCACCCTTGGAGGATCCCTTGCACCTCCAGCAGGAAGTGACGGCTACAGCGCCAACAACTAAAGAGACGTTTTGATGCACCCTTCAGACAAACGCAGCAGTCGGTAAACAAAGCAGCAGCAGAAGCACGAGCTGATGTTAGCTCCTCATGGTCCTTTACTTTAAATTCAAATATTTTTCTGTTTTTTTAAATAAATAAATAAATCTTTCTAAAAGATGAGATTTAGTTGTCAAACAAAACTTTTTCAAAATAGTAGATTTAGAAAAAGGGGTCAGGTAGGGTTAAGGTTGAGCTGAATTTCAGGTAAATACAGTAAAAACCAACAGAAACAGAAACAATGGAGGAGAGATAGGATCGTTTTTATCTGGAATAAATACAGTCAGGATTTAGAGTTAGTGTCAGATAAAGATGATAACATTAAGGTTTGTTCTAATGTTCATAAAAATGTTCTGATGTTAATAAAACATGTTAGAAAGAATTTAATAGTTACAGTAATAAACAAGTTATTTTATAAAAGGCACTTTTGCCATAAAAGTGTTAAATGTCAGGTCAAGAAAGACTCTTTGTTAGGTTAATTAATCTTTGTCGAAGTCTGAAAGTGGGACATTATTAAAACTTCCATGGAGAACAGTTCATGTCAGAACACTCTGTCCTGTGAAAGATGTGATACCTGCTCCTTCTCCTGTGTTTCACGGTCTGAAGAAAGAAAGGGAGTTTTTCTCCCAGAATGTTTTATCATGTCTTATCTGTGTTTTTGTAACCCAAGCTTAGAGTAAATACTTATTTTTCTACTAGATGGTTCATTGAATCCTATTTATAAGATAAATCTATGTTGATTTAGGGTTTATGACTCACTCTAAAACCCTATTCCTTTTTGTGAAAATGTGTGTATTTGAATACAGTTTTCATTTGTTTTTGGGTTTTCTGATTGGAAAAAGAAATATTTTGCAAAGTTTAGACAAATCTAATCATGATCATGACAGAGAAAATGTTTATTGAAATTCTGAAGCATTTACGATATGACAAATGCAGGGTTTTTATTTTGTTTTATTCTGTGTTTCTCTCAGATTCCTGGATGCAGGTCCGAGCTCGTGTGTCTGAATGAAAAACAAAATGTCTTGGCTCTGATGATTTCTTGACAAATTTTCAAATGAATGATTCTTGTTTATTGTTTTTGAGGTTCTAAATGAAAGAGGGATATTTCATAGACTTTAGCAATTTAAATGTGTTCATGCTTTATCTAACTTAAAGCCATACTCAGTAGCCAGGTAAACAAACGAGGTCTCGCTAGCTATTTTACAGAAACACGACTCGGTGCACTCACCCCTCCCGTCGGGTAAAATCCATAAGCTAACCTTCCCACAAGTATAGGACCACGGTTTGCAAAGGTGACAAAGCAGAGTGTAACTCCAGCCGTAGAAATGTTCCCCCAGCTTTTCCTCTTTTCACCTCCAAACGTTTTTAGTTTTCTGCTAGCTGAAAAGGTGCTTTTTGGGGGGGAACTCTGGTATTTTTATCTTAAAATGAAAGCATTAACCGCCGACTCTCTGTCCTACTTCTTTCACTCTCACTTCCGGAATGTTCTGCCCCAAAATGTGTCCGGGTGGATTATTGGTGAATCCAAGCAGAGAAGAAATGCGGCAGACAGACAGCTGGATTGTCCAATCCTATCGTTCGGACCAAACGATAGGATTGGCTGAAGTTTTTAGAGAACTGCGGGACAACCACTTTATTGATTTCTTTTGTTTATTTTTTTTAATCTCCACAATATATTTATGGCTATACTATATTAGAACGTTGTTAAGAGGCTTTAAAAAAAACGTTAAAAGCTACATTGTTTACCTGGCTACTGAGTATGACTTTGAAGTGCCCATGACATCGGTTTCCATGTTTTCTGACTTATCTATCATGTTGCAACGTTGAGTTCTCACCTTAAACCTGCCAGAAAGAGCAAAAAACGGCGTCCATCTGTCTCCTAGTACAGCCAGTGAGAAGCTCTTCCAGATTTCAGACCCAGGTTTCAAACTGTTTTTTTCACTCCAGCCCGCTATGAGGTCATAGTGATCCGGACTTGCTTATATGGTAAATTCTCCTCCCACATGCACGTTCACGACAGCTGGAGCGAGGCAGTGCCGCCGCCATTGCCCATAGACCGTGTAGTGTTTAGTTTCAGTTTCGTTTCTCTTTCACGCGACGGCACTGCCCCCTACTGCAGCAGAAGTGTCAGGCTGCCAAATAAGGAGAAACCCAGCAGAACTGGAAGGCGGCGCTTTCTTCTGATCTCTGAGTTGCTCGTTAGGAAATAATTACAGCGTATTTTGAGTTATAATGGTGCAACGCTAATCTAGAGGCATCAAAGATTACACCTGTTTAATATAAAGGGATTTAAATATCGAGTCATGGGCACTTTAAAGCAGCATTGAGCGACTTTTAACCAGTAGGGGGCACTAGGAGGCTACGATTGAAAGTTTCACTTTAACTGTCGTAAATCATCTCACGCCTGAAATATTTCCAGCCCAGTCTGCGACAGCGTTCAGCTAATAATTCCACGGATTTATTTACCTGTGAGGTGTTGTAGAGGAAGGCTTTGATTATCCGGTCGGTGTAGGAGAGATTAACCCAGGCGTAGCTGCTGGATGACATCGCCTGGTTCAGCCTCGGGTCTGCGTGTCAGCCAAGCCGCAGCTGGGAGGCACTGAGCCGGTGAAGAGCGCATGGAGCCTCCGCTGTTTTGTCCGGGCCGCGAATGGTTGATATCACCTAGAAAAAGGATATCTGCCTCGCGGAGAGATTCAGGTCTCGTCAGGTTCGGCTGAATTATTTATAGATTTATTTATCTGTGAGGTGGTGTTTAGAAAATCTTTCAAAACATTATTTTCTACTATATTTCAACATCTGGTTAATAATCAGACTGGTTAAACTGAAATGCTTGCTGAAACACTTCCTCCTCGGCAGGAGTCCTCCCCTAGCGTTAGTAGACCGGTTCTGCCGTAAAGCAAAAAGTTACATCATACTTTAGACTCGGGTCGAGCCTCAAAACTGTCTAGTGCGGTATCTGGCCAGTAGAGGGGAGCAGAGTGCTGTCAAACATGAAACTGGTCAAGTTTCTAACAAAATAATCACTGAGATCAATTTTAATGCTCTAACTTAAAGTATTAAAAACTGTCCAGTGCTGCTTTAAGGTTAGGTCAAGTATGTCAATAGCAAGGTCATTAAAACAACTCGTATCTTAGCACCTAAATCAAATTTTAGAATAACAGAAATTCATTTAATCAGCTGGATTGTTTGTTCCAAAGGCTACAGAACATGTCCAGGGAATAGGATACATTTATCAACAAGTGAGAGTTGTTTTGAATACCTGATATCTGAACGCTGACACACTTTAACTGGGAAAATGATAACTTATCTGCAGCAGTGTCTCTCCAACAGAAACTGACACTTAGACGAAAAGTGACACATTTAATTCTTCTTTGGAGTTTTACTTTGTCTATGTTTCTGAGTTGATGATTTATGGAGTTTGCATTGTTTCCAAATTCATTTATTTGACCAAGATCGGACAAAGTTTAGCAACTGTGTGATGATGATCTATTTTATGTCAATTTCATTTTCTTTTTCTGTTTGATTTTATTTTTTCTGACTCTACCCTACCAGTGACTTAATTGATTTAGGTCGACTTCCAAAGTGTGTGATTAACTTATGCTAAACTAGAGGAATCTTCCGATGAAAAAAGTTGTTTTACATACCTGATAGTTTCACTGACGCCACTTATCTGGAATGGTGTCTCTCCTCTGAGTGTATCTGTATTAGTGTAAGTGAAAATGAAACACATTTTAATGTTGTCTGTTGTGGTTCTTCGATGGCTAATGAAGCCTGCATTGTTTTCTAAGGATGATGGTGTATTATTTTATGTTGGTTTCATTTTTTTTTTTTTTACTAATTTTGATTTTATTTTTTGTAGTTCCACCTTACCAATGACTAAATTGATTTACTTTACTACCCTGAAAGAATGCTCTGGTATTTTGGCACGTGGGACAACGCGCCAAAACAGGAGGGGAGGTGGTGAACGAAGTTCACATGAACGGAGTGAATAAATCAATCTTCTTAAAAACATTTTTTTGTAGCCTGAACTTATATTCTCTAAACAAAGCTATGATGGACATTCATAGATCATTCTAACCCAACCCATGGATTACAGGTGGCACGGAGGCTGTACTAACGATGAGTCTGATACATCTGCACCCTGAGAACCCCTTTCCACCCCTGTCGGTAACCAAAGCTGCTCATGTCTGTCTGATTACCCCAACAGGCCCCAGGACTGTGCCCAGGACAGTCACAAAAATGGCCCCATGGACATGGCTGGACCCCTGAACAGGTCAGTGCTGGGAAGAATCGAACTGTGACCTGTCCCTCTCTGGGTTTCTCTTCCAATGTGGCGTGCGGGACGCCGACCTCGACGAGTCTGCCTGTAACCAGGGTATCCGCGGGTCCTTAAAAAGCCTTAAAAGATCGTAAATTTGCATTTCCCAAATTAAGGCCTTAAATATCATTAAAAATTATTCAAATCCTTAAATTCAGTGTCCAAAGGTCTTAAATTTCTAGGGCCCCTATGATTTCTGGGTTACTAAGATCTGAAACTCAGCAGTACACCAGACCGCAAGGGTCTAGAAGGGTCTAGGTCACTTAAGGCTGTTATTATCTCGTTAATTCAGTAAAAAGGAGCTTTTTAAAATTATTTTCAGGTGAATGCAATACACTTCCGTAAGATATAATGCAGATTAATTATCTTGATGGTTGTAATTTTTTTGCACTTACAAGGTAAAACAGGTCTTAAAAAGTCTTAAATTTGGCTTCATTGAACCTGCAGATACCCTGTGTAACGACCCTTTGACCCTGACATCCTATGGTTCATCACCTGACATGAGTCACTGTCATTTGACAGACACGCCTTGCACATCACATGAGTCGAGACACCAGACATTCTTTGGCTGAATGTCACAGCGTTCAGAGTTGGTTCTGAACGGGCTACGTATCTCGGGGTACCCTCAGGCTGGATTCGGGACCCCTCCCCCAGCGGACGACTACGACTAGCGGCTCAAAGGTGTGTCTGAGTCCACCACAAGGTTGGTGTGGGAATGTTCTGCACCACAATGCTGATGTCACAGGGTCAGAGGTCACAGAGTGCCTTTCCACTGTCAAAAAGGTTTTTCCCTGTCAAGAAGCATGAATGATGTTGTGGTGCCTGGAGGATTCAACCCAGTCCCCTTCTCGGTCAAAAGGTTTCAAAGAAGTTTCTCTCCCCCCTGTGTCAAAAAGGTTTTCCCCTAGCCCTGTCGAAAAGAGATGTACTGGAAAAACCTTACAGAGACTCAGTTGACATCACAGGTTTTGTGCTCCGGAAGGTACAGCCCCCTCCGTGCCATGCCTCCAACCACCAGAGCAGGACTGAAATCCATGATAGAGTCTCAGACACTTGTCCACTGGTTCCAGAGTGGCAGGACGGTTTGAAGGTTACGGATGTTGCCCCAGGTTTTTGTTTTCATTTTGTTAAATAATGTAATCATATTGTGTCCTTTTTCTTACATTTTCAAACTCGACAAAACGGGTGGACTGTTAGGTTAATTAATCTTTGTCGAAGTCTGAAAGTGGGCCATTATTAAAACTTCCATGGAGAAAAGTTCATCTCAGAATGACAGAACACTCTGTCCTGTGAAAGATGTGATATCTGCTCCTTCTCTTGTGTTTCAAGGTCTGAAGAAAGGGAGTTTTTCTCCCAGAATGTTTTATCATGTCTTACCTGTGTTTTTCAATAAAATATAAGCCCGGAGCAGGAAAAAGTCAGAAGGGATTCTGGTCTGCTGAGATCCAGTCTGCCTTTCTCCAAGCTCCGGAGCTTGTTGTGTATTAAGCAAGCTTTGTCCGTTTCATTGACCAAGTCTGGGTAAGATAATGTTAGATGGTTTAAACCTGACACTCTTAAATTTATATTTCATAAAAACAGGTATTTTTTTAGGAAATAGTTTGTAATTTCAACTTTAATGTCAGGAGATCCATTTTGTTGACTTGCTGTTAAAATTCACTTCTAATAAAGAGTTTTAGTAAAACTGGAGGTCATTTTTATGTTGAGGCGGGAGGAGGAGGAGTCATCGGCAAAGGACCATGGGCCATAGGAATAAGGTGGATAGTTTTTACTTTTCTTTTTTACTTTTTCTTTTCAACCACTAATCAAATGCAATGTTTTATGTCACTAAATGATAATTTAGCAAATGTTTGTTATTACTTTTGTCAGTTTCTAGTTATTTGAGTTTCTTTAATAGAAGGGTGTGAGTACATTTACGTACATTTGTGAGTACGTGTGAGGAAAACTCTCGGTGCTCCGAGTCCTTTACCTCCTTCTCCACAGTCTCACTAATTGAGTTGACTTCTGTGATCAGTCAGATGAAGCGTTCATCGTGTTCATCAGATGTGCTTCCTCACTCTGTATTAGTCGGGTCGGGTCTCTTCCCTCTATCGGACCATCTCTGTTGTCCATAATCAACAGCTCTCTAAACCAAGGCTGTGTTCCGTCCCACTTTAAAAATGCAGTGGTGACTCCGCTTTTAAAAAAACCCAATCTTGACGCCAGCTCCCCCAGTAACTACAGACTAGGGATGTTCCGATCCCACTTTTTCAAAACCGATCTGATACCGATACTTCAATCTGAGTACTCGCCGATACCGATACTTCTACCACACAAAAAAATGCAACAAATTGGAATACAGGTTTTATTTTTTCTTCTCTGCTTTTTACAACAAATAACTGAGTTAGATAAAAAATAAACTATATTAATAAAAATGATCACAAAACTAAAATATAAGGTGAAAAATAACTATTTTCTGTGATTTTACAGTGAAATTATTGCAGTTTTCCACATTTTAACCAAATAAAATGAACTATTTGGCACCATCTCCAGCTCTCAACCCACACTGTTCATCTTTAGCTCAATAGCTCCCCCTAGTGTTCAATATAGAAAACTACAACATAAATCACAAGTCACAGACACTAGTGATGTGACGTTCATGAACGAACCGAATCTTTTGAACGGCTCTTCACTGTGAACTAGGAGAATCGAGTCTTTGTAGAGAACCGTTCATTTTTTGGGGGTGACTGTAAGCACTATGCATGCCTGCTTTGTATTCACTTTTTAATTTCATAGCGAAACAAACAAAAGCCTGTTAATGCAGGCAGGGGGTCTGAGGGTGAAAGGGAGGGGTGTGGAGAGGAGTTATTGTTGGGAACGGGCTTGGGTAATGAATCGGTTGGAGGTGTGAATGGCTGTTTTTCAATAGGATGAGTAGAAACTTTCAAGATAACAAAAGTAGTCAAGCTGCCTTCATTGTCAAAGGTGCAGCTGTGCCAATGGGTGTGGCTGTCAATTGCGAACAGACCACTTATCAGTGTTAATTGGTCCCATCACTAACAGACAGTGAAGCCACTGGTATCGGTTCCTGGTATCGGGTAACTTTAACCGATACCCTACCCGGTATCGGCCCGATACCGATACTGGTATCTGTATCGGCCCATCCTTACTACAGATCCATCTCCAAGCTACCCTTTATCAGCAAAGTTCTTGAGAAAGTTGTTGAAACTCAGCTCAGGTCCTGGTTCTCCAAGTCAAAGATCTCTGACCCCTTCCAGTCTGGCTTCCTTAAGAAGCACTCGACTGAGACTGCTCTAGTCAGGGTTTACAACGACCTCCAAATAGCTGCTGATGCAGGTACATAAATGCTCCGTCATGATCCTGCTGGACCTCAGTGCAGCCTTCGACACAGTGGACCACAACATTCTACTGAACAGAGGTTAAATGTTCTAGCTGGATCTCAGGTTCTGCATTAGACTGGCTCACCTCCTACCTCTCCAACAGAACTTTCTCAGTGAAAACAGAAACCGTCTCTTCAGACACAGCCTCCCTAACCTGCGGGGTTCCACAAGGTTCGGTTCTGGGGCCTCTACTGTTCTCATTCTATATCCTTCCTTTAGCTGGCATCATCCAGTCCTTCTCTGACATCCAGTACCACATCTACGCTGATGACATTCAGGTTTATGTGTCCTTCCTGCCCCACCAGTTAGACAAACTGGTCACACTAATACTCTGCCTGACCCAGATCAGTAACTGGCTTTCCAGCAACTTTCTGGTTCTGAACGCCAACAAGACTGAGACCCTGATCATTGCACCTCCAGAACTTCATCCAAAAATTGAACAGGAAGTAGTTTCCTTCTGCTCCTCAGCCAAGCCCTCAGTAAGAAATCTGGGAGTAAAGCCTGATTTATACTTCTCCATCTGCGTCGTTACGGAGACACGCAACGCCATTATGCGTCGACGCAAGCTCTCTACGACATGCTCGCAGAGGCTGACGGAGACATGCCCAAAATTCTAACTATGCGTCGAAAGCCACGGACAACGCATGCCTGTGATTGGTCGGCTCAACACCCCGTGATCATTTCCGGCTTCATGCCGCTATCAACAGAGTAGTAATAGTAGAATCTCAGGGAAGCAGATATGGATCAGCTTGAGAAACGTCTGACAGACGAAGTACGAACATTTATATCATCCATCAGTGTCCCTAAAGGGTTAAACAAGAGCTACATATTCGCTCGTCGTCTGCCTCGTCCTCGCTGAACGGACGGACGGACGGACATTCAACAGACTCCTGTTGTAGTCTCCTCACTCCTGTTTAATTCTTTTTAACAACATTGTTTGTTCCTCGAGATCAATCTGTTCAAACTCAATCAGAATCCGCTCTCTGTCAGTCATTATTGAGCTGAAATAAACAAACGTTGGTCGACCGCGGCATTACTGCAGAAAAGTTATGCGCCCTCTGCTGTCCTGGTGGGGAATTGTTTCACAACACTGACGGAGAAGTAAAAATCAAAAACGTCTCTGTCAATACGTGTGCGTGTGAGCGCAAACGTGCTGTCGGAGAAGTATAAATCAGGCTTTATCTTTGACTCAGTTCTAAACTTTGATTCTCACATTAAATCCATCTCTGGCTCCTGCTTCTTCCACTTAAGAAACATCTCAAAACTCCGTAAAATAGTCTCAACTGCTGACCTGGAGAAAATGATCCATGCCTTCGTGTCTACACGCCTAGACTACTGTAACGCTCTCTTTACCGGTCTGAACAAATCCTCCCTCAAACGTCTTCAAACCATCCAGAACGCAGCAGCCAGACTCCTGACTAAATCCAGCAGGCGAACTCACATCACCCCGATTTTAAAGTCCCTTCACTGGCTCCCTGTAGAATTCAGAATCCAGTTTAAAGTCCTGGTTCTCACCTACAGAGCTCTAAACGGTCAGGCTCCTAACTACTTATCTCAGCTTCTTACTCCACACACAGTCTCTCGTAACCTTTGATCTTCATCTCAAAACCTGCTGGCTGTTCCGCGCACCAAACTGAAAACCAAAGGGGACAGGGCCTTTCAGGCTCTGGCTCCCAGACTGTGGAACAGCCTGCCCCTGAAACTCTGTCTCTGCAGCACTGTGGAGGCTTTCAAAAAACACCTAAAAACTCACCTCTTCATCCAGGCTTTCCCTAACTGATCATGTAGAGATTTGACTGTGTATAGATTTTGTGATCCTGATTACATTTTGTGCCTGCTAATGTTTTATTCACCTGTACTTTGTAATTTTGATTACACCTGTATTGTACAGCGCTTTGTGATATGTTGCTGCGAAAAGCGCTTTAAAAATACAATTTACTTACTTACTTACTACCCCGCACTGGAGGAACTGGCAACCCAGTGCCTGGGGTGCCACTCGCACTGCTCCACCAGCAGCCGACTGGATACCTGACCCCAGGCACACAGAGGTGAGTTCTCATCTCTAACACCTGCTCTCAGGACTTTAAACCCACCCAGCTGGCCTGTGATTGACCAGCTGGTCATAATTAAAACAGCTTCAGCTGTGGGCCATTTAGACAGGAGCAACTGAATGCTTCTCCTGCCACAGTATGTTTAGGTTGTGTTTTACTGTGTGGAAACCAGTGACGGGTGGTTCAGCTGGTTGTAACTATTGATCTGCTAGAACTTCCCTTACATAGAATCGCTTTTCACAAGATAGCGTCTGACCAAACCAGTGACGAAACTACGAATGGCTGCAGGCGAGGGAGACTTCTCTCCACACCCTTTATTTTTAATAAGAATGTTGTAAAGGCCGTTAAAGAACGCTGTTAGTGTGTTAGGAGTTTCTCTCGTCTTTCAGTTGAGTGATTGAAAGGTCAACAGTTGTCAAAGGTCATCGTTCTGGTCAAGCCTCGACTCCACAAGAATGTTAACATTCAGACCCATGACGTACTGTCACCCAAATCTGACAAAACTTAGAGCTAGTTGCAAAGATAGATAGAAACTCTTGCTGTTCAAAAACAATGAGCACCTAAATTAATTCAAATGTCAAACCGGTTCATTTCTATCCTTCAGTAACATGCGTTTTCAGAATGAAGGTCGTCTGTTAGACCCCTGAGTCCTTATCTCACATGGTACACACAAATCAGAGATGGGTTCAGTCTTAGGTTCAGTCTAGAATGAACTTCTCTTCAGGATATATCAGTTAATAAGGAACATGCTTAACCAATTATTAGCAAGGAAAGTTGTTATAAAAAATTACCCCAATCTTCACACTGTCCTCATGACTCCAGAATCAATTTGACTTAAAATCATGGTCTGAGCTCATTAAAGATTATTTATAGCTTTTAACATTTTTTTTATGCCTCTTAATATCATTCTAACAAAGTATAGCTATAAATATATTGTGGAGATTTTAAAAAACCCGAAAGAAATCAATAAAGTTGTCCCGCAGTTCTATAAAAACTTCAGCCAATCCTATTGTTCGGTCCGAACGATAGGATTGGACAATCCAGCTGTCTGTCTGCTGCACTTCCTCACTGCTTGGATCCACCATTAATCCGCCCGGGTACAACTTGCAGTAGAACATCTCGGAAGTGAGAGAAGGACAGAAACAGCTGGCTTTTAGCGCTTCAATTTTAGGAAAAAATACCAGAGTCACCCCAGAAACACAAATTTTCAGCTAGCAGAAAACTAAAAACGTTTGGAGGTAAAACGAGGAAAAACCTGGGGGAACGTATCTATGGCTAAAGTTAGACTCTGCATTGTTACCGTGGCAAAGCAGGATCCCATGGCCACAGGGAGGCTGGTCTATGGATTATACCCGATGGGAGGGGTGAGTGCTCTGATACGTGTTTCTGTAAAATAGCTAGCAATACATAGCTTGTTTACCAACCTGCTGAATAAACTTATCTTGATAAGTAAACAATAATTTTTAATAGATGTAATCAAAGCCTAGAAAGAAAGAATATAATTTAGTTAGAGCAAAATTCACATGATTTTATTCAGAGACGTCTGTAGCTTCAGAGCAGAGTTGTCTTTATGAGCAGAGTGAACTATCTGAAGGGGGGGGGGGGGGGGGTTTTTTTTT
>SSNR01000678.1:113234-124322 GCA_006937965.1 Callopanchax toddi | reverse complement strand
GGGGTATTGTTATGTCTAAAACCCAGGGGGTAGGGAGAAAGTTATAAAGAGCGTGTGTAAAGTTGGACTTTAATTTATAACTTTCTAGGACTGGTTGTCTCTGGGTTGTCAGTGGAGTAGTGGTTTGACCAGAATGATGACCTTTGACATCTGTTGACCTTTCATTCACTACATTATCTTGGCAAAAAGGAAACTAGAAATACTTTATCCTCTCTGGTTTATTCAACAGTCCTCAAAACAGATTAAGATTTTATTCATTTCAGTAAGATCTTCCTTCAGTGGTTTTAACGTTAAAACACTAGGAGATAATCATCTAAATCACCATCACAGACATGCAGAGTCATTCTGCTCAACCAATTCTCCTGTCAGAGCCGGTGTGTCAACAACGGAGGAATCACAAACATCCAGCTGACAATGAAGTGGAGGAAGGTCAGCGGTGTGTTTATAAGGAGGTGATCAGTGAATGCTCTGTCAGAGGACAGCTAACCTGCCGTCAGTCAACATGAGAGCTCTCATCCTGCTGCTGTGTTTGTTGGTGTGCTGCCTAGCTAATAAACCACAGCCATGCTGTAAGTACAAACTCCACTTTGCTCTCAAATCTCACATCAGTGCTCCAAAAAGAGTTGAACTAAACCCTGCTTCTGTTTTCCTGACAGTCTCTCCACCTCTGCTGACTGGGGAGCTCTCGTTGGTAAGTCTCAGCTTCTTATTGACTCCATTTCTACATTATTAATTTACTTATTTGATAAATACTGAAAGATTAAATATATGCAATTTTATTTCAAGGCCACCTCAACTGGGAACCTGACAGGACATATCAGGTACTCCTATGATGCACTGCGACAGCGCATCCGCCTGCGAGAAGCTGGAACCTGGGACACGGGCACCTTCGACTTAGATTACCTGCTGCTCTACAAAGAGGTAACAGACACACTCAGGTCACTGTAGTAAACATTAATATACAGTGTTCACACTGTAATACAATGTTTAGTCACTTTATCAACTTACCATCGTATGTCTAAATGTTCAAAGATAAATTAAAAAATAATGTTTAAAAGATTTCAATCCATGTGTAAAAATTGTGTCTAATTACTAAAACTAAACATGGCAGCTTTAAACTAGATTTTTAGCTAACGTGTCCATCCACTTTCAGCAGTCTAATTTTGTTTATTATTTAAATATTTAACTTAAGACAACTATATTTGTTATGTACTAAGATAAACTCAGTGGCTCTTAGATAGGGGATCTCTTCACCCTATTTTATGTTAGTAGGCTGCATCCACTTCATAGCAGTCAATATTTAGATGTTAGCTAAATATTCATGTTAAGTAAGTAAATTGTATTTTTAAAGCGCCTTTCGCAGCAACAGATCACAAAGCGCTGTACAATACAGGTGTAATCAGATATTTCAAAGTACAGGTGAATAAAACATTAGCAGGCACAAAATGTAATCAGGATCACAAAATCTATACACAGTCAAATCTCTACATGATCAGTTAGGGAAAGCCTGGATGAAGAGGTGAGTTTTTAGGTGTTTTTTGAAAGCCTCCACAGTGCTGCAGAGACGGAGTTTCAGAGGCAGGCTGTTCCACA
The DNA here is from genome assembly GCA_006937965.1 of Callopanchax toddi. Classification (NCBI taxonomy): domain Eukaryota; kingdom Metazoa; phylum Chordata; class Actinopteri; order Cyprinodontiformes; family Nothobranchiidae; genus Callopanchax; species Callopanchax toddi. The sequence continues at coordinate 122,729 of SSNR01000678.1, read as the reverse complement.
GTCTGAGAGCCAGAGCCTGAAAGGCCCTGTCCCCTTTGGTTTTCAGTTTGGTGCGAGGAACAGCCAGCAGGTTTTGAGATGCAGATCAAAGGTTACGAGAGACCGTGTGTGGAGAAAGAAGCTGAGATAAGTAGTTAGGAGCCTGACCGTTTAGAGCTCTGTAGGTGAGAACCAGGACTTTAAACTGGATTCTGAATTCTACAGGGAGCCAGTGAAGGGACTTTAAAATCGGGGTGATGTGAGTTCGCCTGCTGGATTTAGTCAGGAGTCTGGCTGCTGAGTTCTGGATGGTTTGAAGACGTTTGAGGGAGGATTTGTTCAGACCGGTAAAGAGAGTGTTACAGTAGTCTAGGCATGAAGACACGAAGGCATGGATCATTTTCTCCAGGTCAGCAGTTGAGACTATTTTACGGAGTTTTGAGATGTTTCTTAAGTGGAAGAAGCAGGAGCCAGAGATGGATTTAATGTGAGAATCAAAGTTTAGAACTGAGTCAAAGATAACTCCCAGATTTCTTACTGAGGGCTTGGCTGAGGAGCAGAAGGAAACTACTTCCTGTTCAATTTTTGGATGAAGTTCTGGAGGTGCAATGATCAGGGTCTCAGTCTTGTTGGTGTTCAGAACCAGAAAGTTGCTGGAAAGCCAGTTACTGATCTGGGTCAGGCAGAGTATTAGTGTGACCAGTTTGTCTAACTGGTGGGGCAGGAAGGACACAAACCTGAATGTCATCAGCGTAGATGTGGTACTGGATGTCAGAGAAGGACTGGATGATGCCAGCTAAAGGAAGGATATAGAATGAGAACAGTAGAGGCCCCAGAACCGAACCTTGTGGAACCCCGCAGGTTAGGGAGGCTGTGTCTGAAGAGACGGTTTCTGTTTTCACTGAGAAAGTTCTGTTGGAGAGGTAGGAGGTTTATGTTAACCCACATTTATATTTAGATTTTGATGTGAAATTATGAGCTGACATTTGATTCTAAATATGTAGGCTTCTGTATTTAGTCCTGACCATAACCCTGTTCCATCCAGGGCGTCATATACAAGATCAACAGCAGCAACCAAACATGCTCCAGAGCTCGTCTGCAAACAGACTTCCACCCGCTGAGGATTCCTAGGAATGCCACTTTTCTGGATCGGATCATGTTTGGCAGCTTCTCCGGTCCTGGAGAGGGACTTCTGGTCGACAACTGGGAAGGACAGCAGAACATGGGGAACCAGACAGGTGCGATAAAAGATTAGAAAAATAGAGTCATATGGTGTGATAGAGCACATGATTCCCTGACTGGTAATTCACACCGCCTCTGGAACAGAAGCGGTCCAGGTTCCATACGGCTTCCACAAAGATGAAAAAACATTGAGTCCAATCAGAGCATTCATACCAGCTGAGGTGCTCCGTTAACTTTCCACATCAAGTCAATTCTTGCTGGATGCCGCATCTGCCATTTTGTGAATTGAAAGAAATTACATGCGCCAGACAGGAAGTGAGATCCGAGCCAGCGAGGTGCATCTGGCATATTTCATAATAAAGTTTAGCTACATTGCTAAAGTTAACACGATTTGGATATTTAAAAGACAAAGAAACAACATAAGGCTTAATTAAGCATAAAATGAAACTATATAAAACAGAGTGTACTTACCCATTGTAGAACAAGCCAAGTGAATGAATGATGTTTAACAAAAGTACCAGAAGACGAGTGTAGCTTCTGTCTACCAGCTCCTGTTCATAGACGTATTTGTTATTGCTTGAACTCACGTGAACCACCCAGACTTGATGCTCTCCCTGGAGCTAACTTCTGCACACAAACCACAGGCTGTGTGAATTGCAGTCCATATGGAAACCAGACAGCATCTGTTCAAGAGCAGACCAGTTACACAATCACTGGACTCACATTTAAAGTTTGACTTGTTATGGGTTCCTCCATCATGTGACCTGTTTTTGTTCCCACAGTGAAGTACATGAGCTCTGTCACCACGATCGGCTGTTTCCCAGTCAGCACTCTGTTTTACTCTGAGGCAACCGGATGGGTGGTGACCAGGTCAGTGCAGAGCTTTTTAACCTCCAGCAGACATGTTATTGACAGAGTTAATGTGACATGACTCAGCATTTTCTTTCTCTAAAGACTTTTCTTAGTCATGTGAATAACTAACTCTTTAATTCTAAACTTAAAAATATCTCGCCCAGATCCAGGAATAAAACAGATACATGCTGAAACAAACAACATGTGACCTATGACATCACTTCACTATGAAACAGGATCCAAATTGCAGAAGCTACAGTGTGCTACATGCTAACTCCACCCTGTGCTTAATTAGCCTGTAGAATCACCTTTATCAGCAGTAAACTGGAAGTAAAACTACCTCAGTTTCAGGGTGTTTTAGGTGTGTTGAGCAGTCGTTTACACACATCATCACGACATAACGTTTTACTTCTTATCCAACCCTGATGACCACTCTGGAAGAGTGGTTTACAGACTAGTTCAACCAAGAAGCAGCAACCAGCAGTTTAAAAGCTAAGAACTTCACACTTTTTTATTTTAAAATGAGAAAACTTCTTGAAATACAAGCAAAAAGTTTTTTTTTCCCAAAAAAATAAGTTTTGCTTTTTAAAGATAAAACTGTTAGGAGAGCCTAAACCATTATACCGTATTTTGAAAGAATATTGCAAAACATGGAACTATGTTTGGGGACACACTTTGTTGTGACACCTATGCATCACTAATTAGCTTCCCCGATTGAACTGATGGGTACATGATACTTTGCTCTGATGCCGTTTTCAATAAAGGGCTGTTCTGTTTTAGCCAGCAACTTAGTGACAGTGAATATTGCCTCCTGGCCTCAAACATCACAGTTAATACAAAAAAATGAACGGTTCTTTACAAAGACTCAGTTCTCCTCGTTCACACTGAGGAGCTGTTCAAAAGGTTCGACTCATTCATGAACGTCACATCAGCCCTCCACCACCGTGCTGACAGCTGGGATGAGATGTTTGGGTATTTTTAGGTTTGATGTTGCTTTAGAGAGTTGAGGTTTTCTCCTTCAACCTTCCAAACAAGCTTTTCAATCATGGTCTTTAACCTTAACCTGCTAACGGAGACCTGTAGAGTCTGAGATGGAGCTCCTAGGGTTTGTTTTATGTCTCTGAACACTGGGTGTCCTTTCTGGGACATCAGCTGTGTGAAATGTGTTCTACTTGTAGCAAACCTTTTACTTTAGACTCATCAACTCCAGATGGTTTGTAAGTTACCTTTGATTTTTACCTTATTGAGGTCCTTCCTCCTCATGTTAACACACGCCTGTATGCTCCGGAGCAGCAAAATAAAAAAACTCCTGTTTCCAGGACCAGACCAGATATATTTATCATGTGATTCTTTAAAAAAAAAGGAAAAGGAAGTGTAGCTTTATTTTCACGTGCCATCTTCATACTGGCAAAATAAAAGAGATTTTAATATAAATTCTAGTATAATTGACACAGATGGTGAAGTAATAATGAAAACATCAACATTATATTCTATATGTTTCTTTCATTTTTATACAACATAGCATTTGTTTTTCAAATTGTTTTACAACGGCTCCAAAATGTGTGTGTCTTGTGAGTTTAATTTAACTTTTTCTTTACTAACCCTGTGAACTGAAAATGTCCTCACTGGGGAAATAAAGAAAGAATATTCTATTCTATAAACAAGTTGACCAACAGTAAACCCATCCTTCAGAACATTTCAAACCTCTGACTGCTGTTTTACATTTTTCCTGCTCTTCAGCTTCTACAACAACGTCTTGGGAATAAGCAGCCCTCAACTTCTCATCCCTCCATCTTACTGTAATGTGACCGGACTGGGGCCGGAAGATGGGGATGAGCAGTTAAATGAGGAGCTATTGACCTTCTTCAGCATCATTTAAAAGCTTATCCTCAGAAATCTAGTGGAACATGCTGAGTGTTTCATGTGATTGATGAACAAGCATTCATAAGCTGTGATTGGGTTAAATCAGTCAGTTTTTTTTTCATCCAGCTGCTGTGAACAAATCTTCTTTTAGTTCTTTGATTTTACACAGTGAAGGTTAGTTAACAGGATGATCAAATAAATAATATTATTTCTGAAATTTCAGCTTTAATTTCACTGATTAGTTGAAGTTAGAATTATAATGAAAACATCCTGAACTGGGTTATGAATCCTTCAGTCTCTTTATTCTTAATGTGACTTTTAATTTGATTTTTGCTCATTTTTGCTTTTGTTTTTCCAGATCTTGCTTTGTATTTTGACAAACTGATTATAATAAATTCTGATCAATAAAGTGTCTTTTATTTTACTGTGACAAATATCCATTTTACAAACAGAATGGGGGGTGTAGAAACTAAACTGCTGGATTAGTTTGATGTAACAACAGAATAAAGACAACAGATACAAAAATAAAATCATTTTTAAAAAACAAAAAAATATATAAAGTTTCTTATAAAGTTGCCTGCAGTTACAGCACCAGAGGCACGCCCAGAGCTCCACGGCTGTGCCTCGTTACCAAATCACCGGTGCAGCATAAAAGGCTGCTTCATTCAGACATTCGGGGGAGCAGATCTGTGCTGTCTCCCAGGTCTGTGTCTGGTGCTTATGGTTTAGTATTCAGTTCATAGTGTTAGAAGTAAATTGGAGAGTTGTTTGTTGGCTGGGTTTCCAGCATTTTTGTTTAAAATTACCGTATTGGCCCGAAAATAAGACGAGTTTTTTTCCTTGTAAATAATTTGAAAAAGACGGGGTCGTCTTATTATCGCGCCCTAGTTTTACCAGCAGAGGGCGCAAGGCCTTTTGGTCAAAGCGGCAGGAAGCAGCTCAGACTGCGAGCGGTTCCGGAGGTCTGGTCCAGCTCAAAGTTCCAGGTCCACTGAGGATTAAGATGACAGACAGCCAGTCCAGAGGCAGCCAGGTCCATTTCCAGACCCAGCAGGTGCTTTCAGCGAGTAGACTCCGTACAGGTGAGGACTCGCGTCGCTCGCTCGATTTACACACGCATTCTCCCTCAGAACCTCATCCGTCTCAGCGTTCTTTATATGCACCCCCCCCCACACACACACACACACACACACACACACACATTCCCTCACACAATCGCAGCAGGTTTGGGTGTCTGTCCGTAATGGCGCAGCAGTGTGTCTGTGCGGTCATGGCGCAGCAGTGTGTGTGTGTGTAAACAAGCTTCCCCTACATGAAAACTCCATCACAGCACCACAACTGGATGTGAAGTTCATCAGTGTCTGATGATCGCGGAGCTGCACAAACTGACCGTGAAAGCTCCTGTCAGCAAAGGTGTGTTCGGGCAGAGAGATCAGTACGGTGGACTGGCAGACTAGTTGTGTACACCCCTGTTAATAAGCAAATATTAAAGCAGTCTGTATTTATTAGTAGTATTATTTAAATTTTCTCAAAATTTCAATAAAAATTGTTGCTTTAAAAGGTGAATTTAGTCTTTTTTTCCCCTGAAGATTAGTCCTGAAAAGGGGGGTCATCCTTTAATCGGGGTCGTCCTATATTCGGGTCAATACGGTAACTGTTCAGAGCATAGGGCTGGGATTCCAGCCTTTCAGTTTGTTTTCAAATTCTAGTATTTATACCAGTCGGCTTTTAATAGCCATTTTTGTTTTTATCCGCCCTCCTTTAGTTAGTGAAGAGCGTCTGTAGTTTACCTTTTTAAAATAGTGTTTGCCTGTGAGGTAGCTTCAGTGCTTTTGTTTTAGTTTAGTTTATTTGATTCATAATTGTAAATCATACCTCTTCGGTTTTATTTTGTGAATAATAAGTGTCAATATTTTATTCTTCTTACAAAACCTTTAGCACTTCCTTTGTCAGACCCTTGTTTCTCCTCCTAGACCTTTAGAGGGTCGTAACCTGTTTACTGTGAATGAAATGTATTGTGATCTCTTTGTCCGTCTTTTTTTATAGACCACACATGCCTTTGAATTAATAGGTATGGACCTGATTGGTAAGCTGGTGAAAAGAAATGAGGGGAACCAATATATCTACATACTGCATGAGACGGACACAGGCATATGCCATCAAAAGTAAATCTGCAGCCGAGGTCACACAATGTGTCTTGAAGTTTGTCTACCAGTTTGAGGTTCCACAAAGGATTCTGACTGATCAAGGAAGGGAGGTTTGTGAACAACGTATGTATTTTAACTGCTGTTACATCTAAAATTTAATTATTGATTTAAACTGAATTAATACTGGCACAGATAGTTATAGAAGATGGATATGTCTGTGAACCATTTCTTACAGATCAACACTGACGTGTTCAGGCTTTTGGGAATCAAGAGGAGTCTTTGTGCCTCCTACCATCTCCAAGCTAATGGTTTGGTGGAGCGTCTAAATGGAACCATACAGATGTTAAAACTAAAGATATTTGTTTTATTTTTGATAATAGGGATGCCTTGTCTTTATGGTTAAGGTTAAAGCATAACCTAAGTGTAAAGCCTGGGACACAAGACAGATGCGTTGCGTCACAGAATCGCCACGGTCTAGGGGGTACACAGGACGCGCTATGCAGCCTATGGAAGGCTGAATGCTGCTTGGAAAATCACCGTATTGAAGCCGTAAATGCTTGAGCCGCGGCGCTTGAGATAGAACCGGCACCGAACTTTAGCGCCTCCGCACGGACCAGCGTTTGCGTTGCGCTCTCCGTGTAGCCACTCTCAGTAACTATAATGTTTTTGTTTTTTTAAAACGGCGTGGGCACGACGCATCCATCTTCTGTGTGTCCCAGGCTTAAGTTAGTCGTTTAAATTATATATTAACATGAGTTTTTGATATTTATTTTTCAGAGCTCTTGCTAAATTGGTAAGGGACAAAGCCAAAAGCTGGGAATTGTACCTTGATCCAGTGATATTCAGCCTTATTTTACCTTATGTTTGGTAAGGAGGCACGCTATCCATCTGAGGTGGCAGAAAACTAAGTTGTCTTTTTATTTCTTTTATTTTTTAATTGTTTTTTATTTTGGGTGATGTTAACATATAAATCACTTTAAATGAATAGCCATGAACTTTAAGTATGTATAATAACATCATGCTTTGTGCGTCTTTGTATTTACAGGTTGATGGTTTGTTTGAAAACCTATTTTTAGAAGAACAGCTGTCCATTGAAATTCAACGTCAGGAGAAAATATTCAATATTGTCCATGAGAATGAGGAGAGAGTGCAAAAGAAAACTAGGGCCAGATTTTAGTCTCAAAATAAAGACGTTCGGTGCTGAAACAAAGTAGCCAGCAATGGAAAGGTGGAAAGCTGGACCCAGAGTTCCTTGGACCATACACAGTCACCAAAATTGAGGGGGAAAGTGTTGACCTTGTTGGTGCCACGGGGAAATCTTTTAGCAAGGTCAGCATTGATCACCTGCAGTTATACAATGAGGAGACCCCAAGATTCCCAAAAAGAACTAGAGGATTTCCCCCAGTTTCCTCAAGCACCTGTTCATGTGCTAACTAGAGGATGACACGGGAGTGGATTTTCTTTGCTTTCCCATCCCACTCCCATTGAAAAAACAAAGCTCTTGTCCCAATCCCAGAAAGCAAGGAAAAATAAAATTCCCTTCCGTCCCAATCCCAATAACATCCCTCCCAGTCCCAGCAGGTGTTTTTAAGGTTTCTAAACAAAACCACAAAAAAACCACATAGGCCTACATATATATGTACATGTATATCCTGGCTGCACATCCGAACTACTGAGTGACCTGTGACAACTACTTTTGGCACTTGACGCGTTGTAAAAGAAGAGATCTTTGGTTGGTTTTCTCATCCAGAGTCACTTGCTTTACTTTAACATGAGTGGTGCAGAAGTGCAGGATCTGTGTGGCATTTTTAATGATTGTGCAGTATTTTACTATGCTGTTATTGTTTATGCACTAATGACTTTACAGACAGTTATTTTTATTTATTTTATCCTTGTGTGAATTTGTGTGTTTTTATTTGTCTGTAACTTTGCTGCTGGTGAACCAGAATTTCCCCACTGAGGGACAATAAAAGGATTTCTATTCTATTCTTCTATTCAATTTTATTCTAAACTATTCTACTCTGTTCTTTTATTCTGTTTTATTCTATTCTAAACTATTTTATTCAATTTTATTCTAAACTATTCTATTCTGTTACTCTCCTTCATCCCACTCTCCTCTTCAGAGACTGTAACCATAACAGCAGAATAATCTGTGGAGTTCACAGATTGTCCTCCTTTTCTCACTCCTTCATTCTTAATACTTCTTTCTCTTGTAGTTTGGTTTCTCCTACTAAAGTAACCAGTTAACAGAGTTATTAGATCATATCATAAATCATAAAAAAAATACAAGTTCATAAATAAATATATATCGGCTTTGTTTGGGGGAGCGATCAGCAGCTCTTTCAGATGAAACTTCATCAGCTGTTCTGCGTCTCTTCAGGAAGGAAACATGTCGAACATTTCCGATGTTGTCCAACGGAGCTGTGTTTGATCAATAAATAATGATGGAAAAGGGAGAACGGATTGAATAAAAACTAATCCTGGTGGTTACAGTTCGTTTTGGAAGCTAATATTAGAGAAGACATACAGTAGTCCGACGCAGATCTCACGTCTGATTCTGAATCTGAACGCTGTAACGTCAGAGAGTCTACATCCACCTAGAAGCTCCAGAGGAAAATAAAACACCCAGATTACCTCCTAAATGATCAGAGGCAGCAAAGTCTGGAGGAATACTTTGACATTTCTCATGTGAGGAGTTTTCCAGAAAGAGAGAGCGAACAACGAGAGAATGAGAAAGAGAGACGGTGAGTGAGTGAGAGAGATACAACTGGTCTGGAGAAGAAAGTTTTTCGTCGGACAATTTTAAATTACGTCAGTTATACCCGCTCTTGCAAACTCCTGTTGATTATTTTTCCTGTCTTGTCCCAGTACTGTGATTATAAATAACTTCACTCCCATTTCACGGGAAACCCGCAGGATTCACGTGACCCGCCGGGATCCCAAAAAATGACAGCCTCTAGTGCCAACATGAAGACAGCACCCACCACAATGCCAGCTACCACCAAAAAACCCAGCACTAACGCCTGCTACAACAAGAACACCCTCTACTAGAGTGCCAGCTAACAACACTACACCTGCTACCACAACCCCATTGACCTCGAAAGTGCAGGACACCTCCAGATGTATGCCTGCTGCCAAGTCCTCCTCAAAATCTGAAAAATGTATTAGAAAAATGCACAGTCATATTCTAGAATTCTTTTATGTAGAGCAGCTAGTTATGTGGAGTTTTTCAGCAAGAGAGCATATTTTTAAGCTGAAAAAACTTTTTAAAATTAAAAAGGAGGCAAGCACATGCATCGCTAAGAAAACGATCCTCATAAACTGGAAAAACAAAAATAATCTCAGTTTGAACCAGTATAGGAATCTGTTGTTGGACTATATTAACCTTGAGACGACCTCTGCCTCCGCTCCTAAAAAATCTCTCTGGGCAACTTTGATCAGTTCCATCACATAGTAAGGATGGGGGGGGGGG